>WNWK01005875.1:32500-113616 GCA_009830355.1 Cherax destructor
AAAGCTCATGGAGCAGGGAGAGCAGAGACCCAGTAGCAGACAGCGAAGAGGCGGGGCCAGGAGCTGAGTCTCGACCCTGCACACTTGGGTGAGTACAGTTGGGTGAGTACACACACACACACACCCCACACACACATACGCCCGATAGCATGGTGGCTAAAGCTCTCACTTCACGCACGGAGGGCCCGGGTTTGATTCCGGCAGGGCCAGAAACATTTCAGTGTTTCCTACACACACACACACACACACACACACACACACACATATATATATACATATATATATATATATATATATATATATATATATATATATATATATATATATATATATATATATATATATATAATACAACAGGCCTAGTGTCTAACGACATGTGCCTAGGACAAAATGGTAACTATCACACACTCACACACAAGGGACATAAGGGGGATGTGTAGACAATATCTACGCCAGTGTTGTAGCAGCCATCGTAGTAAATCAGTCACTGCTGATTGCATTTCAAAAGGCGCTAAACCCGTGTGGGTTATTCAGCACTGGTGTAGGCTCGATCATCCTTCCGTCTACCAGCTCTCTGAGGATTAAGTATGAGAGAATATACACTGGGAGACAATATTCACTGGGAGACAATATACACTGGGAGACAATATTCACTGGGAGACAATATACACTGTGAGACAATATACACTGGGAGACAATATACACTTGGAGACAATATACACTGGGAGACAATATATACTGGGAGACAATATACACTGGGAGACAATATACACTGGGAGACAATATTCACTGGGAGACAATATACACTGGGAGACAATATACACTGGGAGACAATATACACTGGGAGACAATATACACTGGGAGACAATATACACTGGGAGACAATATACACTGGGAGACAATATACACTGGGAGACAATATACACTGGGAGAACCCATGATGCCACCTCTCATTGTTCACAAGAAGAACATAGGAACTGATGAACGTGAAAAAACTGAAGAATAAAATGAATAACAGAGGTCAAGAACACTGGTAGTGGAGCCAGAACAATAGAACAAGAACACTGGTAGTGGAGTCAGAACAACAGAACAAGAACACTGGTAGTGGAGTCAGAACAACAGAACAAGAACACTGGTAGTGAAGCCAGAACAACTGAACAAGAACAATGGTAGTGGAGTCAGAACAACAGAACAAGAACACTGGTAGTGGAGCCAGAACAACAGAACAAGAACACTGGTAGTGGAGCCAGAACAACAGAACAAGAACACTGGTAGTGGAGCCAGAACAACAGAACAAGAACACTGGTAGTGGAGCCAGAACAACAGAACAAGAACACTGGTAGTGGAGCCAGAACAACTGAACAAGAACACTGGTAGTGGAGCCAGAACAACTGAACAAGAACACTGGTAGTGGAGCCAGAACAACTGAACAAGAACACTGGTAGTGGAGCCAGAACAACAGAACAAGAACACTGGTAGAGGAGCCAGAACAACAGAACAAGAACACTGGTAGTGGAGCCAGAACAACAGAACAAGAACACTGGTATTGGAGCCAGAACAACAGAACAAGAACACTGGTAGTGGAGCCAGAACAACAGAACAAGAACACTGGTAGTGGAGCCAGAACAACTGAACAAGAACACTGGTAGTGGAGCCAGAACAACAGAACAAGAACACTGGTAGTGGAGCCAGAACAACTGAACAAGAACACTGGTAGTGGAGCCAGAACAACAGAACAAGAACACTGGTAGTGGAGCCAGAACAACAGAACAAGAACACTGGTAGTGGAGCCAGAAAAACAGAACAAGAACACTGGTAGTGGAGCCAGAACAACTGAACAAGAACACTGGTAGTGGAGCCAGAACAACTGAACAAGAACACTGGTAGTGGAGCCAGAACAACAGAACAAGAACACTGGTAGTGGAGCCAGAACAACTGAACAAGAACACTGGTAGTGGAGCCAGAACAACAGAACAAGAACACTGGTAGTGGAGCCAGAACAACAGAACAAGAACACTGGTAGTGGAGCCAGAACAACAGAACAAGAACACTGGTAGTGGAGCCAGAACAACAGAACAAGAACACTGGTAGTGGAGCCAGAACAACTGAACAAGAACACTGGTAGTGGAGCCAGAACAACAGAACAAGAACACTGGTAGTGGAGCCAGAACAACAGAACAAGAACACTGGTAGTGGAGCCAGAACAACAGAACAAGAACACTGGTAGTGGAGCTAGAGAGAGAGATATCATTAGGTGAAGAAAGACACGGGAGAGATACATCACAACAGACACAAGAACATCACAACAGACACAAGAACATCACAACAGACACAGGAACATCACAATAGACACAAGAACATCACAACAGACACAAGAACATCACAACAGACACAAGAACATCACAACAGACACAAGAACATCACAACAGACACAAGAACATCACAACAGACACAAGAACATCACAACAGACACAAGAACATCACAACAGACACAAGAACATCACAACAGACACAAGAACATCACAACAGACACAAGAACATCACAACAGCCACAGGAACATCACAACAGACACAAGAACATCACAACAGACACAGGAACATCACAACAGACACAACAACATCACAACAGCCTCAGGAACATCACAACAGACACAAGAACATCACAACAGACACAGGAACATCACAACAGACACAAGAACATCACAATAAACACAAGAACATCACAACAGACACAGGAACATCACAACAGACACAAGAACATCACAATAAACACAAGAACATCACAACAGACACAGGAGGTAGGACATAAGCATCATTGATGTCAGAACTTGAAAGTGTCGTTGGTATCAGAACTTGATAGTGTCGTTGATGTCAGAACTTGGTGGTATAATTGATGTCAGAACTTGGTAGTGTCATTGATGTCAGAACTTGGTAGAGTCATTGATGTCACAATTTTCGGTAGCCTTAAAACTAGGCCGGACAGGTACATGAGTGGGTTTGGGTGTAAGTTAGACCTACCTAGCATGGGCCAGTAGACAACATAAAATATCATCACGAATACTAAAGAAAGTATATTATTATTATTATTATTATTATTATTATTATTATTATTATTATTATTATTATTATTATTATTATTATTATTATTATTATTATTATTATTATTATTATTATTAATATTATAAGTAGTAGTAGTAGTAGTAGTATTGGTATTATATTCCTTGGTGAGCACTAAACTCTTATGGATAGTACAGCAACCGTGAAAGAAATTTAATCAGATTTGATGGCATTAAGGTTATATTTTGCCACATAATATACACAGTGTGAGAATCTCTCAGCCATTTTGTCTGACTGATTACCCTACAGTCATACACAATACTGACTGTATGACTAAGCACAGTCATACAAGTTACCCAGAACCCTAAACGTATTTTAGAAAGCACTGAACTTCTTTTAGAAAGCTCTGAACTTCTTTTAGAAAGCACTGAACTTTTAGAAAGTACTGAACTTTTTTTTAGAAAGTCATGAACTTCTTTTAGAAAGCTCTGAACTTTTTTAGAAAGCACTGAAGTTCTTTTAGAAAGCACTGATATTTTAAAAAGTACTGAACTTCTTTTAGAAAGCACTGAACTTCTTTTAGAAAGCACTGAACTTCTTTTAGAAAGCACTGAACTTTTTTTAGAAAGCACTGAACTTCTTTTAGAAATCACTGAACTTCTTTTAGAAAGCATTGAACTTCTTTTAGAAAGCACTGAACTTCTTATAGAAAGCACTGAATTTCTTTTAGAAAGCACTGAAATTCTGTTAGAAAACTCTGAACTTCTTTTAGAAAGCTCCGAACTTGTTTTAAAAAGCACCAAATCTCTTTCAGAGAACATCAAACTTCTAGAAAGTACCAAACTTCTAGAAAGCACCAAACTTCTAGAAAGCACCAAACTTATTTTACGAAGCACCGAACTCCTCAGAGCACACCAGCACGAGTTAAGGATTGGAATATCGTGCCTTCAAACCCATACAGTTATATACGATAGCGCTCTTGTTCCTGCGGCACCGTCCGCAAGATGGATGTTGGGCGTGCGGTAAACTAGCCGCTCCAGCGGCCAAGATCTCTGCTCTGATACATTAAGTGAGGAGAGAAAGGAAGAAGAGGGTTAGCTAGCTGGACTGCATGTTCCTGGGCCATAAGAAGTCCTTATTACGATCTCACAGTGGAAGGACCTAGGTGGAAGTTAATCAAGGACCCCAATGGAAATATTTCAAGAACCCCAATGGAAATAAATCAAGATACAGGGGAAATATATCAAGGACCTCAGTGAAAATAAATCAAGAACCCCAATGGAAATAATGTACTTTGGCTATTGTGGGTTATTCTAGGTAATTTACACATAGGCCACTATGTAGGATAATTGTACATATGTGTACCTGTGCCTAAATATATGTTATTACTATACCTGGTGTATACCTGGAGTATACCTGGAGTATACCTGTAGTATACCTAGAGTATACCTAGAGTATACCTAGAGAGGGTTTCGGGGTCAACGGCCCCGGGGCCCTGTCTGTGATCAGGCCTCGCCAGACATAGATTAAGTCTTGAACTATGGGGAAGAAAGTTACTAGCGGGGGTGAAACATCAACAGGAGACAGATACTAGCGGGGGTGAAACATCAGCAGGAGACATATACTAGCGGGGGTGAAACATCAGCAGGAGACAGATACTAGCGGGGGTGAAACGTCAACAGGAGAGTGTAACTACTGCATTAAGAATCACTGTCCTCAACCGCAGTTTTCTTCTACGTTAATGACTTAAAAATACACGACATTTCTGAGCGAAACGTCGTGATAAGTTTCTCTCTGCTATGTGTGGGTTATTTATGTATTGTTCCAGTCACGGTATTGTACCTTTTTTTTTTCTTTAAAAATTCATTACATAACAATGATGGAAAAAGACTTACGAACTCGCAATAACGAGATTGTAAACAAACCAGGGAACGGACGGGGTTTCGAACCCATGGCGAGTGAACCCTAAAACTCCAGGATTCGCTTGCCATGGGTTCAGTTCCCACCTGTTCCGTGGCTTATTGATGCAAACGACGCCAAAATGATGAACATCCAGACTTCAAACTACAGAAGAAGTCTGACGGACTACAGACTACCGGAACTGTCCCCTGAAAGCTTGCTGAAGTTCAACTCACACAAAAACAAAATTAAAAAGGTGGGAATACAAAGAATAATAATGTCACAGTACCATGGCTGTGACCTGACGATGGTACAGGATGGACCGAAACGTCGTCATAAGGATCCTCTGCCTGAATGGACCTGGTAGACCTGGAAATAAGAGAGAAACCATTCAGACCCTCCTCTTGTTGACTATACGAACAATAGATCAATAATAAAGACTAAGATCACTAACAAAAGACTAACAAAATAAATTATGAACATAAGTTTTAAAGGGGGTAAGCCAGTGGAAGGTCTCGTCAGATGACCTTTAAAAGCTCCAGCTGTGGGTCATCATGAGATTAAGACTCTCGTCAGGAAACACTTGTCCTGTTTCCTGATAAACCTTACCTAACCTAACCTAATCTGACCTGATCTAACCTAGTTTAACCTAACCTAACATAACCTAACCTAACCTGACCTGACCTGACCTTACCTAGCCTAACCTAACCTAGTCTAGCTTTACCTAACCTAACTTGACCAGACCTAACCTAAGCTAACCTAGCCAAACCTAACCTAGCTCTTCAGGATGCTAGAAGCGACTCATTGTTGAGTACGCAGTGCCAGTGTGGAGCCCTTACCTAGCATAAGTAGGAGTCCAGAAAGACCAAAGTATCGCATTCAAAATAAGAACATAAGAAAGAAGTAGCACTGCAGCAGACCTACTGGCCCATGCTAGGCAGGTCCAAGTCACCTACTGGCCCATGCTAGGCAGGTTCAAGTCATCTACTGGCCCATGCTAGGCAGGTCCAAATCACCTACTGGCCCATGCTAGGCAGGTCGAAAGTCATCTACTGGCCCTTGCTAGGCAGGTCCAAGTCACCTACTGGCCCATGCTAGGCAGGTCCAAGTCACCTACTGGCCCATGCTAGGCAGGGCCAAGTCACCTACTGGCCCATGCCAGGCAGGTCCAAGTCACTTACTGGCCCATGCTAGACAGGTCCAAGTCACCTACTGGCCCATGCTAGGCAGGTGCAAGTCACCTACTGGCCCATGCTAGACAGATCCAAGTCACCTACTATTACAAATAAAGATGCATTTGTAACAAACGACTGTTTGGGATACTGAGTAAAATATAGTATTTTCAATATTTATTATATTATTATTAATATAAAAGCATATAATCTGAATAAAAACATAATCTAATAATCTGTGTAAAAACCTATTTACACAAAACCACAGTACAAGATAAAAGTCACAAGTAAAATAGAGTATTCGGTGTAGTGTCAAGTCGCTGCCATCTTCTAGTGTCACGCAGGACACTACCACACCTTGTCATGATACTTCTTTGTCTTATGGCACGCCTTCTCACGGGGTCCCATGACACCCGTTCTCTGTGTCACATGACACGCCCCCGGTGTCACCCGACACGCCTTCTCTTCTGTGTCACACGACACCCTTCTCTCTGTGCACATAAGACACCTTCCCTGTGTCACACGACACCATCTCTGTGTCTCACGACACGCCCCCTGTAACATGAACTCATCTCTAATTAAGCCTTTTCACCGCGTTATGACACATCAAACACACGACTCTTAACTTGTGTCGTGCCATCGTCACAAACTCTCTCTGACTACACCACTAAATACCTTGACACTTCGTGTAACATTACCAGTGTCACACAAGACGCCATAATATAAGTGTCACACAAGACACCATAACATAAGTGTCACACAAGACACCATAACATAAGTGTCACACAAGACACCTCAGGTACATAATTTCAGGTACAGAGTAGCAGGTACAACAGTCCAGGTACATCGTCGCAGGTACATCGTAGATTCTGGTGACCTCGCCGCTCTCCTTGTTGTAGGCTATCACCAGCACCACACTGCACGAGTCTGCAACTCTCACGCAGGTCTGACTGGCGAACTCCAGTAGTATGTCAGTGAGCTTGTCACCAGCACCACACTGCAACTCTCATGCAGGTCTGACTGACGAACTCCAGTAGTATGTCAGTGAGCTGGTGGACTCTCCAGTGTTGAATAGGGGAGAGTCTCGATGACACTGTCAGTCAAGCCGGCCCGGCAGTCAAACATCAGGTCTGATGACGTAACCCCTTGACTGCCGGCCGGTGAGGTAATTACCTAACAACCATTGTTAGATAGGGGGCCGTAACACCTACTGACCCATGTCAAGCAGGTCCAAGTCACCTACTCACTTAATTGACTGGCTGAAGTTGAGATAAACGAGATAGAGATAAAACAAATGCCTTTCTGAGAGAAATTTTGATTCAGAATAATGATAAGACAAAATATAACAAAAGTTCTGCTATTTATATGCATAATGTAACTAAAATTTTGACTATTTTCGTCGCTGGAGGAGTGAGAGGAGATATGGTCACAACGTACAAAATACTTCGGGTTATCTATAGGATAGAATAAATATTTTCACAAGAGACTTGAGGGTAATCCACACTGGACCGAGCTACTCTGGTACCAGGAGCTGATGCTCAACTCTAGTGTGGTGGTACAGAATATGGCACACAGTGTGGTGGTACAGAATGTGGCACACAGTGTGGTGATAGAGTGTGGCACACAGTGTGGTGGTAGAGTGTGGCACGCAGTGTGGTGGTGCAGAATGTGGCACAGTGTGGTGGCACAGTGTAGTACAGAGTGTAGTACAGAGTGTAGTACAGAGTGGGGTACACAGTGTGGTGGTACACATTGTGGTGGTACACATTGTGGTACACAGTGTGGTGGTACACAGTGTGGTACACAGTGTGGTGGTACAGAGTGTGACAGACAGTGTGGTAGTACAGAATGTGGTACACAGTGTGGTGGTACAAAATTTGGTACACAGTGTGGTGGTACAGAATGTGGTACACAGTGTGGTGATACAGAATGTGGTACACAGTATGGTGGTACAGAGTGTGACAGACAGTGTGGTGGTACAGAGTGTGGCGCACAGTTTGGTGGTACAGAGTGTGGTGGTACAGAGTGTGGTGGTACAGAGTGTGGTGGTACAGAGTGTGGTGGTACAGAGTGTGGTGGTACAGAGTGTGGTGGTACAGAGTGTGACAGACAGTGTGGTGGCACAGAGTGTGGTACAGTGTGGTGGTACAGAATGTGGTACAGAGTGTGGTGGTACAGAGTGTGGCGCACAGTGTGGTGGTACAGAGTGTGGTGGTACAGAGTGTAGTATAGAGTGTGGTACACAGTGTGGTGGTACAGAGAGTGATACTCAGTGTGGTGGTACAGAGTGTGGTACAGAGTGTGGTACAGAGTGTGGTGGTACAGAGTGTGGCACACAGTGTGGTGGTACAGAGTGTGGTACACAGTGTGGTGGTACAGAGTGCGGCACACAGTGTTGTGGTACAGAGTGTGGCACACAGTGTGGTGGTACAGTGTGGTACACAGTGTGGTGGTACAGAGTGTGGCACACAGTGTGGTGGTACAGAGTGTGGCACACAGCGTGGTGGTACAGAATGTGGTACACAGTGTGGTGGTACAGTGTGGTACACAGTGTGGTGGTACAGAGTGTGGCACACAGTGTGGTGGTACAGAGTGTGGCACACAGCGTGGTGGTACAGAATGTGGTACACAGTGTGGTGGTACAGAGTGTGGCACACAGTGTTATGGTACAGAATGTGGTGGTACAGAATGTGGTACACAGTGTGGTGGTACAGAGTGTGGCACACAGTGTGGTGGTACAGAGTGTGGTACAGAGTGTGGTACACAGTGTGGTGGTACAGAGTGTGGTACAGAGTGTGGTACACAGTGTGGTGGTACAGAGTGTGGTACACAGTGTGGTACACAGTGTGGGATAGAGTGTGGTACACAATGTGGGACAGTGTGGTACACAGTGTTGTACAGTGTGGTACACAGTGTTGTACAGTGTGGTACACAGTGTGGGGCAGAGTGTGGTACACAGTGTGGTACAGAGTATGGTACAGACTGTGGTACAGAGTATGGTACAGACTGTGGTAAAGAGTGTGGTACTCTTTGTGTTACAGTGTGGTACATAGTGTGGTACAGAATGTGGTACAGTGTTGTACATAGTGTGGTACAGAGTGTGGTACACAGCGTGGTACAGAGTGTGGTACACAGTGTGATACAGTGTGGTACAGAGTATGGTACAGTGCTAGGTAAGGAGGGTAACACTGGACATAATATAACCCTGAGATAACATCCTCATCTCTGTAACTCAACCTCACTCTCTGGCTCACCACTTCTTCTCTGTTGTTGCTCCTGTTGTTGCTCCTGTTGTTGCTCCTGTTGTTGCTCCTGTTATTTCTGCAGATGCTGATATCGCTGCTTCTGTTGCTGCTGAGGTTGCTACTCCTGTTGCTGCTCCTGTTGCTGCTACTGTTAGTGTCATTGTTCCATCACCCACTGGTGCTACTGGTGCTGTTACTACTGTTGCTACTGTTGCTACTGTTGCTACTGTTGCTACTGTTGCTACTGTTGCTCCTGTTGCTACTGTTGATTTTGAATTTGCGTAAAAAATATCTTAAATTAAGGTATTACTCTCATACAGGTTTAGCGCTTCCCCATACTACTACTAATACTACTACTACTACTACTATTAATAATAATATTAATAATAATAATAATAATAATAATAATATTAATGATAATATTAAAAATAATAATAATAATAACAAAAATAATGATAATAATAAAAAAAAATAATAATATTAATTATAATAATTACAATACTACTACTACTACTATTAAAATAATAATAATAATAATAATAATAATAATAATAATATTAATAATAATAATAATAATAATAATAATAATAATAATAATAATAATAATAATAATAATAATAATAATATTACAAATAATAATAATAATAATAATAATAATAATAATAATAATAATAATAATAATAATAATAACAAAAATAATAATAATAATAATAATAATAAAAATAATAATAATAATAATAATGATTATATTAAAATAATAATAATAATAATAATAATAATAATAATAATAATAATAATAATAATAATAATAATAATAATAATAATAATAATAATAATAATAAAGAAAGTTGAAAGTGAACATAGATAAGAGTAAGGTGATGAGGGTATCAAAGGATTTAAATAAAGAAAAATTGGATATTACATTGGAGAGAGGGATTTTGGAAGAAGTAAATGTTTTCAGATATTTGGGAGTTGACGTGTCAGTGGATGGGTTTATGAAGGATGAGGTTAACCATAGAATTGATGAAGGAAAAAAGGTGAGTGGTGCATTGAGGTATCTGTGGAGACAAAAAACGTTATCCATGGAGGCAAAGAAGGAATGTACGAAAGTATAGTGGTACCAACACTCTTATATGGGTGTGAAGCATGGGTTGCAAATGCTGCAGCGAGGAGGGGCTGGAGGCAGTGGAGATGTCCTGTCTAAGGGCAATGTGTGGTTAAATATTATGCAGAAAATTCGGAATGTGGAAATTAGGTGTGGAGTTACTAAAAGTATTTGTCAGAGGGCTGAAGAGGGGTTGTTGAGGTGGTTTGGTCATTTAGAGAGAATGGATCAAAGTAGAATGACTTGAAGAGCGTATAAATCTGTAGGGGAAGGAAGGCGGGGTAGGGGTCGGCCCCAAAAAGGTTGGAGGGAGGGGGTATTATTATTATTATAATCATGTGGGAGCGCTAAACCCGTAGGATTATGCAGCGCATGTTGGGGGATGGAAGATATTCAGGCTTAATTCAGGGAACTGAAGCACAGATCCAATTCCCTAGATCAAGAGCCCCTCACCAACGTTAAAGAACCTCCCTTGAGGGGTAGGGAGGGGGTAAAGAAGGTATGTGTGCGAGGTGGGTTGGACTTCCAGCAAGCATGTGTGAGCGTGTTAGATAGGAGTGAATGGAGACGAATGGTTTTTTTGACATGACGAGCTGTTGGAGTGTGAGCAGGGTAACATTTTGTGAAGGGATTCAGGGGAACCGGTAACCCGGACTTGAGTCCGGGAAATGGGAAGTACAATTGTGAGGGAAAAGCCCTTACAAAGTGAGAGTTATAGTTGTTCAGACACCCAGGAACCATTAGCGTGTCACCGCCCGCACTACCATCTAGCGGACTGAGGCTAAACTTCAGTTCCTCAGGTCTGATTTGCTTTAATTTCTACTCCTGGTAGTATTAACCTGATCAGGTAAGGTGATCTACCAGGAGTATTTCTGTTCTTTGTTACTGATTTACCTGGTTACCAGTAATGACACTGTTACCAGTAATGACACTGTTACCAGTAATGACACTGTTACCAGTAATGACACTGTTACCAGTAATGACACTGTTACCAGTAATGACAGTGAAGCAGAATACCAACCTTAGTCTTTCTACAGTGTCGTACGTATTTAACCCAAATGTAACCAGTGTCCTTTTCTTTATTATCACTCTACACAGTGAAACATGACTAATAAAGCTCTACACAGTGAAACATGACTAATAAAGCTCTACACAGAGTGAAGCATGACTAATAAATCTCTACACAGTGAAAAATGACTAATAAAGCTCTACACAGTGAAACATGACTAATAAAGCTCTACACAGTGAAACATGACTAATAAAGCTCTACACAGAGTGAAGCATGACTAATAAAGCTCTACACAGTGAAACATGACTAATAAAGCTCTACACAGTGAAATATGACTAATAAAGCTCTACACAGTGAAACATGACTAATAAAGCTCTACACAGTGAATCATTACTAATAAAGCTCTACACAGTGAAACATGACTAATAAAGCTCTACACAGTGAAACATGACTAATAAAGCTCTACACAGTGAAACATGACTAATAAAGCTCTACACAGAGTGAAACATGACTAATAAAGCTCTACACAGAGTGAAACATGACTAATAGAGCTCTACACAGAGTGAAACATGACTAATAAAGCTCTACACAGAGTGAAGCATGACTAATAAAGCTCTACACAGAGTGAAACATGACTAATAAAGCTCTACACAGAGTGAAACATGACTAATAAAGCTCTACACAGAGTGAAACATGACTAATAGAGCTCTACACAGAGTGAAACATGACTAATAAAGCTCTACACAGAGTGAAATATGACTAATAAAGCTCTACACAGAGTGAAACATGACTAATAAAGCTCTACACAGAGTGAAACATGACTAATAAAGCTCTACACAGAGTGAAACATGACTAATAGAGTCTACACAGAGTGAAACATGACTAATAAAGCTCTACACAGAGTGAAACATGACTAATAAAGCTCTACACAGAATGAAGCATACTAATAAAGCTCTACACAGTGAAACATGACTAATAAAGCTCTACACAGTGAAACATGAATAATAAAGCTCTACACAGTGAAACATGACTAATAAAGCTCTACTCAGTGAAACATGACTAATAAAGCTCTACACAGTGAATCATTACTAATAAAGCTCTAAACAGAGTGAAACATGACTAATAAAGCACTACACAGTGAAACATGACTAATAAAGCTCTACACAGAGTGAAGCATGACTAATAAAGCTCTACACAGTGAAACATGACTAATAAAACTCTACACAGTGAAACATGACTAATAAAGCTCTACACAGTGAAACATGACAAATAAAGCTCTACACAGAGTGAAAAATGACTAATAAAGCTCTACACAGAGTGAAACATGACTAATAAAGCTCTACACAGAGTTAAACATGACTAATAAAGCTCTACACAGAGTGAAGCATGACTAATAAAGCTCTACACAGTGAAACATGACTAATAAAGCTCTACACAGTGAAACATGACTAATAAAGCTCTACACAGAGTGAAAAATGACTAATAAAGCTCTACACAGAGTGAAACATGACTAACAAAGCTCTACACAGAGTGAAACATGACTAATAAAGCTCTACTCAGTGAAACATGACTAATAAAGCTCTACACAGTGAAACATGACTAATAAAGTTCTACACAGAGTGAAACATGACTAATAAAGCTCTACACAGAGTGAAACATGCACTAATAAAGCTCTACACAGAGTGCTGTATAACCCCTGTTGTTTAGCGCTTCTTTTGATTATAATAATAATCTACACAGAGTGAAACATGACTAATAAAGCTCTACACAGAGTGAAAATTTCTAATAAAGCTCTACACAGAGTGAAACATGACTAATAAAGCTCTATACATAGTGAAACGTGACTAATAAAGCTCTACACAGAGTGAAACATGCACTAATAAAGCTCCACACAGAGTGAAACATGCACTAATAAAGCTCTACACAGAGTGAAATATGACAAATAAAGCTCTACACAGAGTGAAACATGACTAATAAAGCTCTACACAGTGGAACATGTACTAATAAAGCTCTACACAGTGGATCATGTACTAATAAAGCTCTACACAGAGTGAAACATGCACTAATAAAGCTCTACACAGAGTGAAATATGACTAATAAAGCTCTACACAGAGCGAAACATTACTAATAAAGTTCTACACAGAGTGAAACATGACTAATAAAGCTCTACACAGTGGAACATGTACTAATAAAGCTCTACACAGTGGAACATGTACTAATAAAGCTCTACACAGAGTGAAACATGCACTAATAAAGCTCTACACAGAGTGAACATGACTAATAAAGCTCTACACAGAGTGAAACATGACTAATAAAGCTCTACACAGAGTGAAACATGACTAATAAAGCTCTACACAGAGTGAAACATACACTAATAAAGCTCTACACAGAGTGAAACATACACTAATAAAGCTCTACACAGAGTGAAACATACACTAATAAAGCTCTACACAGAGTGAAACATGACTAATAAAGCTCTACACAGAGTGAAACATGACTAATAAAGCTCTACACAGAGTGGAACATACACTAATAAAGCTCTACACAGAGTGAAACATACACTAATAAAGCTCTACACAGAGTGAAACATGACTAATAAAGCTCTACACAGAGTGAAACATACACTAATAAAGCTCTACACAGAGTGAAACATGACAAATAAAGCTCTACACAGAGTGGAACATACATTAATAAAGCTCTACACAGAGTGAAACATGACTAATAAAGCTCTACACAGAGTGAAACATACACTAATAATGCTCTACACAGAGTGAAACATACACTAATAAAGCTCTACACAGAGTGAAACATGACTAATAAAGCTCTACACAGAGTGAAACATGACTAATAAAGCTCTACACAGAGTGAAACATACACTAATAAAGCTCTACACAGAGTGAAACATGCACTAATAAAGCTCTACACAGAGTGAAACATGACTAATAAAGCTCTACACAGAGTGAAACATACACAAATAAAGCTCTACACAGAGTGAAACATGACTAATAAAGCTCTACACAGAGTGAAACATGACTAATAAAGCTCTACACAGAGTGAAACATACACTAATAAAGCTCTATACAGAGTGAAACATGCACTAATAAAGCTCTACACAGAGTGAAACATGACTAATAAAGCTCTACACAGAGTGAAACATACACTAATAAAGCTCTACACAGAGTGAAACATGACTAATAAATCTCTACACAGAGTGAAACATACACTAATAAAGCTCTACACAGAGTGAAACATGCACTAATAAAGCTCTACACAGAGTGAAACATGACTAATAAAGCTCTACACAGAGTGAAACATACACTAATAAAGCTCTACACAGAGTGAAACATACACTAATAAAGCTCTACACAGAGTGAAACATGCACTAATAAAGCTCTACACAGAGTGAAACATGCAATTATAAATTTGCGTCCGAATTCCCGTAAAAAAAATTGAATTCATATTTATTATATACAGGAAATGTTCACCATGTACCGTGTACCGTTTACTGTGTACAGTGTACCATGCACTGTGTACCAGATACCATGTATTGGGCACTGTTTACTGTGTACCATGTATTGGGTACAATTTTCTGTGTACTATGCACCATGTACCATGTACCGTACAATAGGCTGATTTTTAAAAAAAATATCTACGGATATAAATACCCCAAAATCACTTATGAATTATTATTATTATTGTATACTCACTTAATTGTGGTTTCAGGGGTCGATACTCAGCTCATGGCCCCGCCTCTTCGTTGATCGCTACTAGGTCCTCTCTCTCCCTGCTCCATGAGCTTTATCATACCTCGTCTTAAAGCTATGTATGGTTCCTGCCTCCACTACGTCACTTGCTTGACTATTCCACTTTCTGACAACTCTATGACTGAAGAAATACTTCCTTACATCCCTGTGACTCATTTGAGTCTTCAACTTCCAATTGTGACCCCTTGTTGTTGTGTTTTATCACTGGAACATCCTGTCTCTGTCCACGTTGTCAATTCCTCTCAGTATTTTATATGTCGTTATCATGTCCTCCCTGTCAATTCTGTCCTCCAGTGTCGTCATGTTGATTTCTTTTAATCTCTCCTCGTAGGACATACCCCTTAGCTCTGGGACTAGTATTGTTGCAAACCTTTGCACTTTCTCTAATTTCTTGACGTGCTTGAGCAAGGGTTGGGTTAAAAACTGGTGCTGCATACTCCAGTATGGGCCTGACGTACACGGTGTACAGAGTCTTGGACGATTCCTTACTGAGGTGTCGAAACGCTATTCTCAGGTTTGCCAGGCGCCCATATGTTGCAGCAGTTATTTGGTTGATGTGCGCCTCAGATGTGCCTGGTGTTATACTCACCCCAAGATTCTTTTCCTTGTGTGAGGTTTGCAGTCTTTGGCCCTCTAGCCTGTACTCTTTCTGCGGTCTTCTTTGCCCTTCCCCGATCTTCATGACTTTGCACTTGGTGGGATTAAACTCCAGGAAGCAGTTGCTGGACCAAACTTGCAGCCTGTCTAGATCTCTTTGTAGTTCTGCCTGGTCCTCGTCCGATTGAAATCTCCTCATTAGCCCCACATCGTCTGCAAAGAGGGACACTTCTGTGTCTATTCCTTCCGTCATGTCATTCACATATGCCAGAAATAGCACCGGTTCTAGAACTGACCCCTGTGGAACCCCGCTCGTCACAGGCGCCCACTGTGATACCTCATCACGTACCATGACTCGTTGTTGCCTCCCTGTCAGGTATTCTCTGATCCATTGCAGTGCCCTTCCTTGTTATACCTGCCTGGTCCTCCAGTTTTTGCACTTATCTCTTGTGTGGAACTGTGTCAAAAGCTTTCTTACAGTCCAAGAAAATGGAGTCTACCCACCCCTCTCTCTCTTGTCTCTCTTCTGTCACCTTGTTGTAGAACTCCAGTAGGTTTGTGACACAGGATTTCCTTTTCCTGAAACCATGCTGGCTGTCCTGAATAATCTCATTCGTTTCCAGGTGCTCCACCACTCTTCTCCTGATAATCTTCTCCATGACTTTGCATACTATACAATAAAAAATAAAAATGTTTATTTCCTTGCAAAGCTTACAATGTGTGGTTTACATGTTATAAAATATTAATTACAAAGAAGACCACTAGCATACCTAGGCATTTCGGGCAGTGACACTGGTCTGTAGTTTAATACTGACTGTCTGACTCCTTTCTTAAAAATTGGGACTACATTTGCTGTCTTCAACACCTTAAGTAGTCGCCCTATTTCAATGCATGTGTTTAAGATTGTTAGTGGCACACAGCGCCTCTGCTCCCTCTCTCAGGACCCACGGAGAGATGTTGTCAGGCTCCATCGCCTTTGAGGTATCTAGTTAACTTAGGAGCCTCTTCACCTCCTCGGTTGTGTGTATTGTGTCCAGCACTTGATGGTGTACCCCACCACTCCGGCTTTCTGGGGTCCTTTCTGTCTCTTCTCTAAATCTCATGTTGAGCTCTTCACATACTTCCAGGTAGTTTCTTGTGATCTTCCCTCCTTCCTTCCTCAGCCTGATTACCTGGTCCTTGACTGTGTGTGTACAGTGGTCAGAGCAGGGGCACAGGTCATGAGCACACTGGTACACACAAAAGGATCACACTCACATAGATCATTACTGAAGACACGCACATACAATGGTCACCTCCTTATACGCACACATACGCACATACACACTGCAGTGCCTGCGAGTCTGATGTATAATTGTGGTAGTTTGGTCAGACATGATCTATAATTGTTGTAGCTTTTGTTTGAATGATTTCTCTTACTGGTTGGCAATTGTTGTAGCTGCGGGTGGGGTAATTGTTATAGCTGTAGGTGAGGTAATTGTTGTAGCTGTAGGTGGGGGTAATTGTTGTAGCTGTAGGTGGGGGTAATTGTTGTAGCTGTAGATGGGGGTAATTGTTGTAGCTGTAGGTGGGGGTAATTGTTGTAGCTGTAGGTGGGGGTAATTGTTGTAGCTGTAGGTGGGGTAATTGTTGTAGCTGTAGGTGGGGGAAATTGTTGTAGCTGTAGGTGAGGGTAATTGTTGTAGCTGTAGGTGGGGTAATTGTTGTAGCTGTAGGTGGGGGTAATCATTGCAGCTGTAGGTGGGGTAATTGTTGTAGCTGTAGGTGGGGTAATTGTTGTAGCTGTAGGTGGGGGTAATTGTTGTAGCTGTAGGTGGGGGTAATTGTTGTAGCTGTAGGTGGGGGTAATTGTTGTAGCTGTAGGTGGGGTAATTGTTGTAGCTGTAGGTGGAGTAATTGTAGCTGTAGGTGAGGTAATTGTTGTAGCTGTAGGTGGGGTAATTGTTGCAGTGTTAGGTGGGGTAATTATTGTAGATGGAGGTGGGGTAATTGTTGTAGCTGTAGGTGGGGTAATTGTTGTAGCTGTAGGTGGGGTAATTGTAGCTGTAGGTGAGGTAATTGTTGTAGCTGTAGGTGGGGTAATTGTTGTAGCTGTAGGTGGGGGTAATTGTTGTAGCTGTAGGTGGGGGTAATCGTTGTAGCTGTAGGTGGGGTAATTGTTGTAGCTGTAGGTGGGGGTAATCGTTGTAGCTGTAGGTGGGGTAATTGTTGTAGCTGTAGGTAGGGGTAATTGTTGTAGCTGTAGGTGGGAGTAATTGTTGTAGCTGTAGGTGGGGTAATTGTTGTAGCTGTAGGTAGGGGTAATTGTTGTAGCTGTAGGTGGGGGTAATTGTTGTAGCTGTAGGTGGGGGTAATTGTTATAGCTGTAGGTGGGGTAATTGTTGTAGCTGTAGGTGGGGTAATTGTTGTAGCTGTAGGTGGGGGTAATTGTTGTAGCTGTAGGTGGGGGTAATTGTTGTAGCTGTAGGTGGGGGTAATTGTTGTAGCTGTAGGTGGGGTAAGTGTTGTAGCTGGAGGTGGGGTAATTGTAGCTGTAGGTGGGGTAAGTGTTGTAGCTGGAGGTGGGGTAATTGTTGTAGCTGTAGGTGGGATAATTGTAGCTGTAGGTGGGGTAAGTGTTTAGCTGGAGGTGGGGTAATTGTTGTAGTTGTAGGTGCGGTAATTGTTGTAGTTGTGGGTGGGGGTAATTGTTGTAGCTGTAGGTGGGGGTAATTGTTGTAGCTGTAGGTGGGGTAATCGTTGTAGCTGTAGGTGGGGTAATTGTTGTAGCTGTAGGTGGGGTAATCGTTGTAGCTGTAGGTGGGGTAAATGTTGTAGCTGTAGGTGGGGTAATTGTTGTAGCTGGAGGTGGGGTAATTGTTGTAGCTGGAGGTGGGGTAATTGTTGTAGCTGTAGGTGGGGTAATTGTTGTAGCTGTAGGTGGGGGTAATTGTTGTAGCTGTAGGTGGGGAAATTGTTGTAGCTGTAGGTGGGGTAAGTGTTGTAGCTGGAGGTGGGGTAATTGTAGCTGTAGGTGGGGTAAGTGTTGTAGCTGGAGGTGGGGTAATTGTTGTAGCTGTAGGTGGGGTAATTGTAGCTGTAGGTGGGGTAAGTGTTGTAGCTGGAGGTGGGGTAATTGTTGTAGTTGTAGGTGCGGTAATTGTTGTAGTTGTGGGTGGTGGTAATTGTTGTAGCTGTAGGTGGGGGTAATTGTTGTAGCTGTAGGTGGGGTAATTGTTGTAGCTGGTGGTGGGTAATTGTTGTAGCTGGTTGTGGGGTAATTGTTGTAGCTGTAGGTGGGGTAATGGTTGTAGCTGTAGGTGGGGTAATTGTAGCTGTAGGTGGGGTAAGTGTTGTAGCTGGAGGTGGGGTAATTGTTGTAGCTGTAGGTGGGGGTAATTGTTGTAGCTGTAGGTGGGGTAATTGTTGTAGCTGTAGGTGGGGGTAATTGTTGTAGTTGTAGGTGGGGTAATTGTTGTAGCTGTAGGTGGGGTAATGGTTGTAGCTGTAGGTGGGGTAATGGTTGTAGTTGTAGGTGGAGTAATTGTTATAGTTGTAGGTGGTAGCAATTGTTGTAGCTCTTGGTTAAGTGACTGCTATAATTGATGATTGACTAACTTCTACTGTCTCCTCTGTTATCGGCTGTACGCTACTGAAGAAGCCTGCCGTGGCAGCGATACGTTACGACAGCCAAGCGTCGCACACGAGTTTTCTACGTCAACTTGTTCGTATCGTATTCCATCAATAATAAGAAAATTGAGTGATTGATCGTTGCCTGGAGTATACCTGGAGTATACCTGGAGTATACCTGGAGTATACCTGGAGTATACCTGGAGTATACCTGGAGTATACCTGGAGTATACCTGGAGAGAGTTCCAGGGGTCAACGCCCCCGCGGCCCGGCCTGTGACCAGGCCTCATGTTGGATCAGAGTCTGATCAACCAGGCTGTTACTGCTGGCCGCACGCAGTCCAACGTACGAACCACAGCCTGGCTGGTCAGGTACCGACTTGAGGTGCCTGTCCAGTGCCTGCTTGAAGACAGCCAGGGGTTTGTTGGTAATCCCCCTGATGTATGCTGGGAGGCAGTTGAACAGTCTTGGGCCTCTGACACTTATTGTGTTGTCCCTCAACGTGCTAGTGGCACCCCTGCTCTTCATTGGGGGGATGTTACATCGCCTGCCGAGTCTTTTGCTTTCGTAGGGAGTGACTCTCGTGTGCAAGTTTGGTACTAATCCCTCGAGAATTTTCAACGTGTATATAATAATGTATCTCTCTCGCCTGAGTTCTAGGGAGTACAGGTTTAGAAACTTCAAGCGTTCCCAGTAATTGAGGTGGTTTATCGCAGTTATGCGTGCCGTGAAGGTTCTCTGCACATTTTCAAGGTCAGCAATTTCACCTGCCTTGAAAGGTGCAGTTAGTGTGCAGCAATATTCCAGCCTAGATAGAACAAGCGACCTCAAAACGGTCAACATGGGCTTGGCATCCCTGGTTTTGAAGGTTCTCATTATCCATCCTGTCATTTTTCTAGCAGATGCGATTGCTACGGTGTTATGGTCCTTGAAGGTGAGATCCTCTGACATGATCACTCCCAGGTCTTTGACATTAGTTTTTTCGCTCTATTGTGTGGTTGGAATTTGTTTTATACTCCGATGAAATTTTAATTTCCTCACGTTTTCCATATCTGAGTAATTGAAATTTCTCATCACTGAACTTCATATTGTTTTCTGCAGCCCATTTAAAGATTTGGTTTATGTCTGCTTGGAGTCTTGCAGTGTCTTCAACGGTGGACACTGTCATACAGATTCGGGTGTCATCTGCAAAGTAAGACACAGCACTGTGGCTTATATCCCTGTCTATGTCTGATATGAGGATGAGGAACAGGATGGGAGCGTTGCAATTGTACGTTGAGTAAATCTTGCAAGTGGAATAATGTAGACACGCCACTACCCATGCAATTAATTTTTTCAGAACTATAGATACTATCCTGCAGATACATGACTACTCACACATGACTGCTGACACATGACTGCTGACACATGACTGCTGACACATGGTAGAATGAAACATGGCGACGTTTCGCCAAAGGCGCTTCCTGTGATCGTATTTACTTGGACCTCCTCTTTTCTTCAACATTGCAAGCTCCTGATGATTGCAACACGAAAGGCCTAGAGCTATCATTCAACTCCCCCGGTGGATGTTTTGCACACACACACATACATACACACACACACACATACACACACACATACACACATACACACACACATACACACATATACATCACACACACACACACACACACACACACATATATATATATATATATATATATATATATATATATATATATATATATATATATATATATGAAACATGACTTGATAAAGCTCTACATAGAGTGAAACATAACTTAATAAAGCTCTACATAGAGTGAATCATAACTTGATAAAGCTCTACATAGAGTGAATCATGACTTGATAAAGCTCTACATAGAGTGAAACATAACTTGATAAAGCTCTACATAGAGTGAAACATGACTTGATAAAGCTCTACATAGAGTGAAACATGACTTGATAAAGCTCTACATAGAGTGAAACATAACTTGATAAAGCTCTACATAGAGTGAAACATGACTTGATAAAGCTCTACACAAAGTAATAGTCTCATAGTTCAGTCTTTTAGCTAATACCTGATGTCCCTGTTCACCTAGTAGTAGATAGGTACCTGGGAGTTAGTTGTCTATTGTGGGTGGCATCCTGGGGAGGGCCTAAATATATCTCCAGTAGAAATAAGCCACATTGGTTGGCTTTTTTTGGTTTATCCTGGGTTATTAAACCACCGAAGGGTTGGTTGGTTAGTGAGGTTTCAAGTCTATCTGCTACACGAGGGTCATTAAGGCTGCGTGTCGCCTAAAATTGGGATTAACATAAACTTTCAACAAATATACACTGAGCCTTGTTGGCAACACTCTCGCTTCCCACACTGAGTGTCCGTGGATCGATTCCCGGCACGGGGATCGAACCTGTTGTCCAGGTCACTTAGCAAGCAAGTAGGTACCTGAGTGTTAGTCGACTGGTGTGGGTCGCATCCTGGGGACAAGCGGACCACAATGGAAATAAGACAGACAGTCCTCGATGACGCACTGACTTGCTAGTGTTATCCTGCGTGACTAACCCCCCGGGGTTAAAAATCCCAACAAAATCTTTCTTATCTCTCTTATCAGTATATATTCACTGAGAGGTGCATATATACACTGAGAGACATACATTTCTCAGTATATATATATATATATATATATATATATATATATATATATATATATATATATATATATATATATATATATATTACTGATCTCTGGCCGACGGAGACTCGAACCTACGAACCTCATGACAAGGTACGCAGTGCTTTACCGACCGTACCACACTGGTCAATACCTTGGCATCCAGCTTCGCTAGACGTTATTCCAAGGCAGCCAGCTTTCAGGCAGGAAGGCTTACAGCTTTTCATCTCATCCCCTGCATGCATCGACACAACTAGAGATTTTTACAATGCTAGGAATTCGCAAGAGCAGGCGAATTATTCACAAACACTGATCTCTGCGTACCTTGTCATGAGGTTCGTAGGTTCGAGTCTCCGTCGGCCAGAGATCAGTGTTTGTGAATAATTGCCTCTCTTAATTCCTAGCATATATATATATATATATATATATATATATATATATATATATATATATATATATATATATATATATATATATATATATTATATTTAATAGCTCAAATATACACCTTATAACTACATGTCAAATACTTCGTCATCTCTCCCCGGCAGTTGCCATCTTATATCCAAGAAACTTTGTCAGTAAATTTCCCTCTTGGATCGCAAGAAGTGAGTCTCTGAAATGAAGGAAGTTTCCTGGTATCCCCCTAGTTGGTCACTTGATATTTATATATATATATATATATATATATATATATATATATATATATATATATATATATATATATATATATATGTATGTATGTATATATCCTGTGATGATTTATTTCTATAGGATAAACGAAAGACAGTATGCTAAGGATGTATTCCACAGTCAATATTCCAGAATATCTCTCTTCAACAGTAATGATGACATTGATTTACCTATTTTTAATGTTAATGTCCCCTTGTCATATATTGATGATTATGATTGTTTTACGAAAACAGGCCTTCACTTTATTCATGTCAACGCGAGATCACTTCTTCCAAAATTGGCAGAGATTAGGATTCTAGCTAACAGAACTAGAGCGGCAGTTATATCCATCTCGGAATCCTGGTTGGATGATACGGTGACTGACGACGAGGTCAAAATAGAAGGTTACAATGTAAAACGCTTAGATTGGAATAGAAAAGGTGGTGGGGTATGTGCCTACATAAAGAACGACTTAGCCTATAATCCAAGACCTGATTTAAATGACAATAAACTGGAGATTCTATGGTTTGAAGTGTTGCTTCCCAAGACCAAACCCATCTTAGTAGGAACTAGTTATCGCCCTCCCACCAATGACCAGTTCTTAGAGGACTTTTCGAGAGTCTTGTCAGGACTTGATAACAATGTGGAGACAGTAATACTGGGAGACTTCAACATCTGTTTTCAACAGCAAAATAACGGGCTATGTAAAAGGTATAAGCAAATTCTGGATTTAAATAGTTACACTCAACTAATTAATACACCAACCCGGATCACACAGTTCTCAGCCACCCTAATTGACCACATACTTTGTAACCGCCCTGAGAACATTAGTCAGTCAGGCGTCATTACCACAGGTCTTAGTGATCATTTCATCATTTACTGCACCAGAAAAATCACTAGGAAACGGATAGGCCTACACAGGACAATAAAAATTAGGTCAACTAGAAACTACAGTAAAGAAACACTGGTAAATATGCTACACAATTGTGACTGGACAGTGATAACAAGTTGCACGGACGTAAATGATGCCTGGGAAAAATTCAAAACAATGTTCACTGCCATCCTTGATAATATTGCACCAGTTAAAGAGGTTAGGATTAAACGAAGAACTGAACCCTGGATGACTACTGACATATTAGATAATATGAAATTCAGAGACCAGTTGATAAAAAGATTTAAGGCAAACAGACAGGATATTGCAGCGATAAATGAATTCCAAAGGGTGAGGAACAGAGTGCAGAGGCTTATAAAAGGAGCAAAGGCTAGGCACTATTGCTCAAAAATCGAAGAGTACAAGAATAACCCTAGAAAGCTCTGGCAACAACTCAAACAGTTGGGGTATAGCCATAAACCCGTAGATAGATCTAACATAGTACTAAATGTCGATAACGAGGTATGCCACGAAACAACTAAAGTGGCAAATTGTTTTAATTCATACTACACAACTGTCGCATCAACACTAGTAAGTAAGCTACCAGCTGCATCAAATACCTTTAACACAGACTCTGATAAATTTAAAACATACTATACCAATAAAGGAGTAACTCAAAACAGTTGTCAACTAGTAAGTGTATCTCATGACTTCGTGCAAAAAGAACTAAGCAGGTTAAACCCAACTAAGAGCACCGGCCCAGATAACATCCCGTCTAAGTTCCTAAAAGATGGTGCCTCTGAACTGGCAATCCACATTGCTCACATAATAAATTTGTCCATCACCACTAATACAGTGCCAGAGGGGTTCAAGGAGGCCAGAGTTACTCCTATCTTCAAGAAAAATAGTAGGTCTGATGTCAGCAACTATAGGCCTGTTAGTATACTCAGTGAAATATCCAAAATTCTAGAGAGGGCGGTGTACTGTCAAGTAGTTAAGTATCTTAGTGACAACAACATTCTTCATAGTTACCAATCAGGCTTTAGAAGCTCTTACTCAACCAACACCTCCCTAATTAATCTGATGGATTACACGAGAACTGAAATGTCTATAGGGAACCTCATAGAAATGGTAACTTTAGACTTGCAAAAGGCCTTCGATACTCTCAACCACAATATATTATGTAAGAAACTTCAAGCTATCGGCATAGGTTCCACAGACTGGTTTAAGTCCTATCTTAGCAATAGGAAACAAATTGTCAAAATCAACAAAACAGAATCAGAACCACTGCCGATAGCATGTGGAGTTTCCCAAGGTAGTATTCTGGGTCTCTTATTATTCCTGTGACATGCCCATCAGTGTCAAGTGCAAACTCCTACTGTATGCGGATGACAGTGCTCTGTTAGTATCAGGTAGAGACCCACAAGATATAGCTAATGTATTAACACTGGAACTGGAGTCCTGCAGCAAATGGTTAGTAGACAACAAACTATCGTTACATCTAGGGAAAACAGAAGCCATACTCTTTGGCACGACATATAAACCGAGCAGGGTAAATAATTTTAATGTCCGATGTAATGGTGAATCCATCATTTCAGTTTCCTCAGTAAAATATCTGGGAATCCCCTTTGACCCATGCATGTCAGGAGAATTGATAGGTAACAGTGTAGTAAAGAAAGCGAATGCCAGACTGAAGTTCCTCTACAGACAAGCACAGTGTCTACCTACTGAGGCTCGCAGCACCCTATGTCTAGCCCTTATACAATGTCATATGGACTACGCTTGCTCTTCATGGTACTCTGCCTTGACAAAAAACTGAAAGATAAGCTGCAAATCACTCAGAACAAAATGGTAAGATTCATCCTGGACCTGGGACCAAGAGAGCATGTAGGCCAGGATGAATTACAACAATTAGATATGCTGAATATTGAAGACAGAGTAAAACAACTTAAATTGAATCAAGTTTATAAAATTTCCACAAACAGTGTCCAGAATATCTTGCTGCCAATTTTGTCAAGGCTGGGAACCAAAGCAGTCATAATACTAGGGGGAGAGAGCACAACTTTGTAGTACCCACAGTCAGTGGCCAGGCTTCAAACACCTTTTATTGTACAGCAATAAAGGAATGGAACAGACTGCTTGCACATGTCAAAGTCAGTCATAGCATGAGCCAGTTCAAGAAGAGAACCAAAAGGTACCTAATGAATGTAGCGGCAGAAAGGGAGGAGAATGTTTTTTTTATTTTTTTAGCTAACATACATGTATATGTAAATAACTCTTTTTACCTTATTCCTTGTATGTATATATTCTTTATAGGAGGCGGTGTTGATTCACCGGGAATTCTCCAGGCCCGGGTCTTTACCAGATGGCGACCCGGCTCCGGCTCCCTGGCGTGGGAGTGTCAGAGACCTATGTCTCCCATGGGAGGGGATACCCCTCATCGGCGAGACCAACTGGCCCCAGGCCTAGCCACATTCCCCACCAGCACGAGGCATAGAGGTAGATAGATGCTAGGCCTCTCTGGTCTGCTACCTTCCCTAACGGGAAGGGCAGGCTTACGAGCCACAGATGGTAGCAAGCTCCAGCCTTGGCACCTACCCTGCCCTAGAAGGGCTGGGCATGGTGACCGACCATCTATTCTTTATAGTATAAAAACATATACGTATCTCCTACAATGTATAATATTAAGGTATTAAATGGATCCCAATAGAAATAAGTCACTCTGTCTGACTTTTTTGGATTATCCTAGGTTTTCTACACATATGCTGCTATGTATGATAATCTATGTAACTGTATTTGTGTATACCTGAATAAACTTACTTACTTAAAATGGACTATAGTCGTGAAATTTTAGTTTAGTTTCTCCTAAAAACTTGAAAAGAAAACCTAATCAGTTTTTCTTCAAAGAAAATTGTTTTTTATATAGTAAACTAAAGTATATTGGTGGGACACTAAACATCCCAGTCTTAAAGTAAGTAAAGAGAGTAAGTAGGGGTTTTATTTAATGTTTAGGTACCTAAACATTAAATAAAACACTAGCCTAACATACATTTTTATTACATTTGTCTTCAAGACGGTTGTCATGGATACATAAAGAGTACATTGTGTACATTTAACCTAAGATAACCCAATACATTCAATGTTACATTGTTATTGAGGTTTTTTGGAAGGGTCGATCACCATGCCCAGCCCTTCTAGGGCAGGGTAGGTGCCAAGGCTGGAGCTTGCTACTATCTGCAGCTCGCAAGCCTTCCCTTCCCGTCAGGGAAGATGGCAGCCAGAGACGCCTAGCTTCTCCCTACGCCCCGTGCGGTAGGGTGGGGAATGTGGCTTGACCTGGGGACGGTTGGTCCCGACGATGAGGGGGTACTTGTACCTCCTCCCATGGGAGACATTGGTCTCTGATACTCCCACGACAGGGAGCCGGAGCCGGGTCGCCATCTGGAATAGACCCGGGCCGGGAGAATTCCCGGTGAATCAACACCTCCTCCTCCTTATTGAGGTTTGTATTTCATAAACAGGATATATACACCGAGAAGTGCCTTTCTCTCAGTGTATATACACTGAGAATTTACATTAATCAGTGTTTTATGTATTAAAGTATTCTTGACTGGTGGTGTACAGGTTACATGCAGCCTTAATCACCCTCGTGTAGTAGATAATGTGAGTAGTCACGAAAGCGCTTGGAATTCCTCTATTTTTTCATAGTGGTTGTCTTGCATATTTTGATATCATCTGTTTACTGTGATCTTTTTGCATAGATATGTATGTGTATAGATAGGTGTAAACGTTGGGCCCTGTCTTTTTACACCTACTCTGCCTGTAAACCTAATAGTAAGTAGGTACCTGGGTGTTATCTGACTGTTGTGGGTGGCATCCTGGGGAGAGGATCAGGACATCCAAGTGAATAGAAGTTTATTTAGGTAGAGTTACATAAATTATCATATTAACATATGCAAAAATCGCGATCAAGCGACACAAGATGCAAAATAACCACGAGATGGGGGGCGATAGTTGAATCATAGCTCTAGGCCTTTTGTGTTACTGTCAACACTTCATCGGAACCTGATGATGTGTTGATTGCAACACGAAAGGCCTAGAGCTATCATTCAACTCCCCCCCTCCTCGTGGTTGTTTTGCATATTAACATATACGTAAATTACTCAGGTTAACCCAAGAACGTCAGACATCGTGACATATTTCCATTGGTTATCCTGGGTTATCAATCCACTGGGTTATTATTAATGTAAATAAAATCTTATTCTATTCTATCTGACTTAGTTTAGTACTGCCTTGCTCTCAAGACACTAATTTTATTTCCTGTTCCACTGAAGAGGACCTCAGAAAGATCTCGAAATATTTAGTCTCTTTTGACACTGTGTTTCTATGTCCGTGTTGTTTGACAAAGAGAGAGGCAGAGAGATAGGAAGAGGTTAATGAATTAGGAAGAGAATAAGAGTGAGAGCGAGAGGCAGAACCAGAGAGAGAGAGAGAGAGAGAGAGAGAGAGAGAGAGAGAGAGAGAGAGAGAGAGAGAGAAGAGAGAGAGAGAGAGAGAGAGAGAGAGAGAGAATGTAAATAAGGAGAACATACATGGAAGAAGATAGAGAGAGCAAAAAAAGCGAATCATTGTGGCCCCTGACACCGGGAACGAACCAGCAGCACATGAACCAGACTAACAAAAACACTGCCACCAACCACAAACTCATGACATAAACAAGAATTGATTTTTTTCCCTTATCTTTTTCGACATTTCAAAAAACTCTAATATATGACTTTTTTTTTTAAAGATTTGTTGGAACTCCCCCCCACCCCATCATTCCTCCTCCACCCACCACCCATTCCCCATCCAACCCCTCCTCCATCCTCCTCTCTACCCCTCCCACACCCAAGTAATAACAATAATAATATAATAATAATAATAATAATAATAATAATAATAATAATAAATAATAAAATAACAATAATAATAATAATAATAATAACTTTATTTACTACAAGTACATGTACAAGGTATACAGGCCTAGCTGACATCAATGACATACTACTATATAGAAAGTCCCTTGTTATGCTGAGCATTTCCCGCAAATTAGGTCAATTTTGTCCCAGGATGCGACCCACACCAGTCCACTAACTCCCAGGTACCTATTTTACTGATAGGTGAACATGGACAGCAGGTGTCTTAAGGAAACAAACCCTAATGTTTCCACTCGTACCGGGAATCAAACCACGGACCTCAGTGTGTGAGCTGAGTGCGCTGGCAAATGTCCACCTTTCACTTATTCTTTTTGCACGCATTTTGCGTGCAATGACTATGGAGTAATATCACACAAAATGCGTGCCAAAGGAATAACTGGAAAGGTGGGCAAATGGGTATTTAACTTCCTTACTCCTTGGTGTTTGTTTTCTCTACATCACACTACCTCACCTCTGCCATTTATATTCTCGTTTTATAATTTTCTTATATTGCAAGCTCCTGATAAGTTGCTGGACTCAGAGCGAGAGGTCTATAACTGCTGCCTAACCTCCATTTGTGGCTCTGTTAACTTCCATACACATAGAACATTGGGTAGTAGTAAACAGAGTAAGATCATGGACTACAACGGTTAGAAATTCTGTCCCCCAAGGCACTGTACTCGTTCCACTTCTTATTTTCATTCTCAGATCTGACATAGACAGAGACATAAACTATAGTACTGCATCATCCCTTGCAGACGATACAAGAATCCGTATGAGAATGACATTCAGAGAAGACAAAATGAGCCTCCAAGCTGACATGATCCAAGTCTTCTAGTGGGACGCTGACAACAGTATTAAGTTCAATAGGCACAATTTCCTGTTACTCTGTTATGGAAAATTTGAGAAAATAAACAAGGACACTGAAGTAAACAACAGCCTTAAACAAATCAACGAAGTGGAACTTAAACGTGAGAGACCTGAGGGTGATAATGTCAGCGCTCGATAATGATAGGCTGGGTAACTAGATCTTTTAAAACAAGAGATGCCAAGCCATTGTTGACATTCTTCAAGCCACTCGTTCTCTCTAGGCCGGAATATTGAGGAAACTGCAGAACTGGAGAATGTACAGAGCTCGTATAGGCTACACCACAGAACAGGTGGGGACTGAACTCACGGCAAATTAGTTCTAAAACGATGGGTTCAGAACCTCACCCGTTCCGTGATTTGCAAATCATGTTATTACGATTCCGTGAGCCGTATAAGCGTCCTCAGTCAAGCACCTAAATTACTAGGAGCACTTGAAGTTCCTAGAGCTAGAGTTCCGACTTAGTTTACCTGGATGGTATGAGAGACTGGTTTACTACAGGTCAGTCCTTCATCAACGTTGTTTGTCACTGCTAGAAACTGTACGACTGGCTTTTTCTAGCTAGGCTTGTTTAGTGGGTAACTGTCATTAACGACCAGTTTACCTCGTAACTGTTATTAACGACCAGTTTACCTCGTAACTGTTATTAACGACCAGTTTACCTCGTAACTGTTATTAACGACCAGTTTACCTCGTAACTGTGTTTAACGACAAGTTTACCTCGTAACTGTGTTTAACGACCAGTTTACCTCGTAACTGTCATTAACGACCAGTTTACCTCGTAACTGTGTTTAACGACCAGTTTACCTCGTAACTGTGTTTAACGACCAGTTTACCTAGTAACTGTTATTAACGACCAGTTTACCAAGTAACTGTTATTAACGACCAGTTTACCTCGTAACTATTATTAACGACCAGTTTACCTAGTAACTGTTATTAACGACCAGTTTACCTCGTTACCGTTATTAACGACCAGTTTACTTCGTTACCGTTATTAACGACCAGTTTACCTAGTAACTGTTATTAACGACCATTTTACCTAGTAACTGTTATTAACGACCAGTTTACCTAGTAACTGTTATTAACGACCAGTTTACCTATTAACTGTTATTAACGACCAGTTTACCTATTAACTGTTATTAACGACCAGTTTACCAAGTAACTGTTATTAACGACCAGTTTATCAAGTAACTGTTATTAACGACCAGTTTACCTATTAACTGTTATTAACGACCAGTTTACCTATTAACTGTTATTAACGACCAGTTTACCAAGTAACTGTTATTAACGACCAGTTTACCAAGTAACTGTTATTAACGACCAGTTTACCAAGTAACTGTTATTAACGACCAGTTTACCAAGTAACTGTTATTAACGACCGGTTTACCTCGTAACCGTTATTAACGACCGGTTTACCTCGTTACCGTTATTAACGACCGGTTTACCTCGTTACCGTTATTAACGACCGGTTTACCTAGTAACTTTTATTAACGACCAGTTTACCTATTAACTGTTATTAACGACCAGTTTACCTATTAACTGTTATTAACGACCAGTTTACCAAGTAACTGTTATTAACGACCAGTTTACCAAGTAACTGTTATTAACGACCAGTTTACCTCGTAACTGTTATTAACGACCAGTTTACCTCGTAACCGTTATTACCGACCGGTTTACCTCGTTACCGTTATTAACGACCGGTTTACCTCGTTACCGTTATTAACGACCGGTTTACCTCGTTACCGTTATTAACGACCAGTTTACCTCGTTACCGTTATTAACGACCGGTTTACCTCGTTACCGTTATTAACGACCGGTTTACCTCGTTACCGTTATTAACGACCGGTTTACCTCGTTACCGTTATTAACGACCGGTTTACCTCGTTACCGTTATTAACGACCGGTTTACCTCGTTACCGTTATTAACGACCAGTTTACCTCGTTACCGTTATTAACGACCGGTTTACCTCGTTACCGTTATTAACGACCGGTTTACCTCGTTACCGTTATTAACGACCGGTTTACCTCGTTACCGTTATTAACGACCAGTTTACCTCGTAACTGTTATTAACGACCAGTTTACCTCGTTACCGTTATTAACGACCAGTTTACCTCGTTACCGTTATTAACGAGCTTCAACAGTAGAATTTGAACTTCTAAATCTATTTCAAATTCTTCCTAAGTTATATCAATGACGAAAATTTTTATTATTCAAAATATTTTGAAATGCTTTCGGGCCACAACTGATGGATCCGGGCTCAATCTTGGGGCGGGTGGAGATGTGGTGCATCTTTCTCTGTGTCATTTTCTTTGGGCTTCTTTGTTGTCATTGTCCTCATCTTCTTCCACGTCTTCTTCATCTTCTTCCACGTCTTCTTCATCTTCATCATCTTCTTCCACGTCTTCTTCATCTTCATCATCTTCTTCCACGTCTTCTTCATCTTCTTCCACGTCTTCTTCCACGTCTTCTTCCACGTCTTCTTCCACGTCTTCTTCCACGTCTTCTTCTACGTCTTCTTCCACGTCTTCTTCCACGTCTTCTTCCACGTCTTCTTCCACGTCTTCTTCCACGTCTTCTTCCACGTCTTCTTCCACGTCTTCTTCCACGTCTTCTTCCACGTCTTCTTCCACGTCTTCTTCATCTTCTTCCACGTCTTCTTCATCTTCATCATCTTCTTCCACGTCTTCTTCATCTTCATCATCTTCTTCCACGTCTTCTTCATCTTCTTCCACGTCTTCTTCCACGTCTTCTTCCACGTCTTCTTCCACGTCTTCTTCCACGTCTTCTTCCACGTCTTCTTCCACGTCTTCTTCCACGTCTTCTTCATCTTCTTCCACGTCTTCTTCATCTTCATCATCTTCTTCCACGTCTTCTTCCACGTCTTCTTCCACGTCTTCTTCCACGTCTTCTTCCACGTCTTCTTCCACGTCTTCTTCATCTTCTTCTTCTGCGTTATCTCTCAATATGAAACAGAAAGTCTTTAAAGCTTTATTATTATTGTTGTTATAATTATTATTACTATTGATATAATTATTAGTGTTATTGATATAATTGTTATTATTATTATTAATATAATAATTAGTAGTAGTATTATTGATATTATTTATTATTATTATTATTATTATTGATATTATTATTATTATTATTATTATTATTATTATTATTATTATTATTATTATTGATGGTATTATGATTAGTATTATTAATATTATTGATATTATTATTTATTATTCATATTCATATTCATATTATTATTATTATTATTAGTAGTAGTAGTAGTAGTAGTAGTAGGATTAGTGATATTATCGTTATTATTATTATTATCGCTCCAGTTCCTTGCACCCGGAGCAATTCACCGACATGAAACTCCCCCTTTTACCCCTTCCCCTTAAAGGGTCGCAGAGAGAGCGTATCAAGGAGGTCAGGGGGAGGGGGAGGGGAGGGAGGGGGGTGGGGCACTGAGGGTGGAGCAACATTAGGTGAACAAAAGAAGGCGGCGTCACTCGTCGACTCCCAGGGACAATAGCTACGTTATAGCCGCACAGACGGTAATTACAGCTCTCGGTCCGCCCTAGTTGGCCTACATACCTGGAGGGCCAATGTTCTTGGCCCTGGTGAGGAGGCCACAGGTATGATGGATCGTGATCATCTCTTCCCCGCCCCCCAACCCCGTCAGGGGCTCACCCTGGGTCGGGTCTTGTGGCTGTTGTTTAAGGAATTATAACCACAAAAGCCAGTCACTGTTGACTTCACAAGTATGTGGAATCTGAACTACTCTGGGACGAATGGGCAACGGGGTTTCTCAGTGAACTGGGTTCCAGGATCATCGACACTGCGAGAGAGCCCAGGGAATGCCATATTTCTGCTACAGCATCTCAGTGTGGCCATCCAGAGGGGAACTGCCTGCAGCGTTCCCGACCAGCTACCGGAGAGTTGGAAGTGATTCATAATCTATTCTAGAGTTAATCTAATGCAAATATTTTTGCAATTCAATTTAAATCTAATAATATATATATATATATATATATATATATATATATATATATATATATATATATATATATATATATATATATATATATATATATATATATATATAGGATGGGGTCCACCTCTGGTACAAATTGTGGGACCCATAGCCTCGGAGAAGTGGATAAAAGGCTTCAAGGAAGAATATTTGGATTTCTTCCTGATGCCATTTGAGTATTCCACTTCTCCTACCACCCCATCTTTTTTTTTTTTTTTTTTTTACCAATAGGTATATTTTATTACATAATATGGTACAAAAGATTTAAGAGATAACAAAAAAGGCACAATACCGTGACTGAAACAATACACACACAACCCGCACATATAAAGAGAGGAGCTTACGACGACGTTTCGGTCCGACTTGGACCATTTACAAAGTCACACTAACACACAAAGACGGGGGAAGTGGTATTTATAGGCAGGCAGACAGGGGAGGGTACAAGAGAGTGGGGTAATAATGGAGTAAGTAGTGGAAGTAGTAGTAGTAGTAATAGTAGTAGTGGAGACAGTCATATTCTAGAGGAGCACAGCAATGAGGCTAGCGGCCCGCACGGGTGGGCCGCTAGCCCACCCTTGCGGGTGGGGAGGAAAGGAAAGGCGAAAAAAATATAAAGGACAAATACAAGGCAAAAGGAAAAAAAGAAAGGAAAACCTATAGGAGGAAAAAGAAGAAGAGGGAAGAGAAGAAAGGGAAGGAATCAGGTTAAGTCACGGGTGTTCTGAAGTTTAGAGCATTTAACAATGTAATGGGGAGGAAAGCATCAACAGAGACAAAGCCAGGGCTAAGATTCATACAGGGAAAGTTGTGTATAAGGGAGGATTCAACCAGGCGGCGACTATGAAAGTTGGACGTAGGGTAGACAGTTTTAGCAGAAGACCAATCAATAGGATGACTGTGATCTCTGACATGACAGAAAAAGAGCATTATTAGTGTCGGCCTAACACTATTTTTGTGCTCCCTGAGTCTGTCAGAAAGAGATCGGCCAGTTTCTCCGAAGTACTGAAGAGGACAGGAGGAACAAGAAATAGAGTAGACACCAGGAGAATCTTAGAGGGAGGAGAGGTATGAACTAGATTAGTGCGAAGAGTGTTAGTCTGGTGAAAGGTAAGTTTGATGTCTAAGGAACGGAGAGAGTTGTTGAGATTAGAGAGACCAGAGATGTAGGGAAGGCAGAGGACAGGAGAGTTCTCAGGAGTAGAGGTTTAGGACTGTCCTTCTTCCCACTATTGATGTACATCCTTCACTCTGGCTCCGCTATGTAGATGACATCTTTGCTCTTTGGCCTCATGACTTAAGTCTCTTCCAACCTTTTCTTGATGCTCTTAATAATCTTGCCCTTCCATTAAGTTTAAAGCTGATTGGGAATCTAATTCTTGCTCCTTTCCTTGATGTTCATGTCCACCGCTCAGTTACAGGTTTTGCCTTCTCCGTGTACCGCAAGCCTATGCACAGTGGCATGTACATTCATTACTTCTCTTATCATGCCTCCTCTGTCAAGAAGAGTGTTCTTATCTCCCTCTTTCTCCGTGCTCTCCGCATCTGTGATCCTCAGTTTCTTGAAGCAGAAATTTCCACTCTTCATAATTCATTTTCCCGCCTGGGCTACCCTTCCCATTTCATAGACTCTGCTTTCTCTCGTGCCAAACGGACTTTCTTCTCTCCTAAACCCTCTACTCCTGAGAACTCTACAGTCCTCTGCCTTCCCTACATCTCAGCAACTCTCTCCGTTCCTTAGACATCAAACTTACCTTCGTCAGACTAACACTCTTTGCACTAATCTAGTTCATACCTCCCTCCCTCCACAGATTCTCCTGGTGTCTACTCTATTTCTTGCTCCTCCTGTCCTCTTCAGTACTTGGAGAAACTGGCCGATCTCTTTCTGACAGACTCAAGGAGCACAAAAATAGTGTTAGGCTTGCCGACACTAATAATGCTCTTTTCTGTCATGTCAGAGATCACAGTCATCCTATTGATTGGTCTTCTGCTAAAACTGTCTACCCTACGTCCAACTTTCATAGTCGCGCCTGGTTGAATCCTCCCTTATACACAACTTTCTGTATGAATCTTAGCCCTGGCTTTGTCTCTGTTGATGCTTTCCTCTCTCATTACATTGTTAAATGCTCTAAACTTCAGAACACCCGTGACTTAACCTGATTCCTTCCCTTTCATCTCTTCCCCTTCTCCTTTTTTCTCCTATGGGTTTTCCTTTCTTTCTTTTCTTTTGCCTTGTATTTGTCCTTCATTTTTTCGCCTTTCCTCCTCTGTGTCTCGTCCCACCCTTGCGGGCCGCTAGCCTCATTGCAGTGCTCCCTTCTTGTATATGACTGTCTCCACTACTACTATTACTACTACTACCACTTCCACTACTTACTCCATTATTTCCCCACTCTCTTGTACCCTCCCCTGTCTGCCTGCCTATAAATACCCCTTCCTCCGTCTCTGTGTGTTAGGGTGACTTTGTAAATGGTCCAAGTCGGGCCGAAACGTCGTCGTAAGCTCCTCCCTTTTATATGTGCGGGTAGTGTGTGAATATGATAATGCCTTAACTAGTTACAGTATATTCTTTTGCGTATTGTTTATGCTAATTGTAAGGTGTTTGTCCTCATATTTAAGGCATTTTTAAGGGCAAATCACATGGTAAATAACATAATTTTTTTAACTGTGTTCATTATTCTTTAAGAGAGAGAACTAAAATGTGTTTTTAGTGTTTTTTAAGGTTTAGCGATAGTTAGGTACAGTGGACCCCCGGAGTTCGTGATTAATCCATTCCAGAGGGCCCGGCGAACACCGAATATCATGAACTCCAAATCTATTTTCCCCATAAGAAATAATGGAAATAAAATTAATCCGTTTCAGACACCCAAAAGTATTAAAATAAAATATTTTTGTACATTAAATATACATTAAATTACACAGAAAACAATGAGACATGAAGAATAAAACAATAATAACATGTCACTTACCTTTGTTGAAGTTGTTGATGTGTGGAAGATGGGAGGAGGGGAGAGGATGGAAGAGTTGCTTTTGTTTGGAAGGGAAATCCCCTTCCATAAAGACTTCAGGTACCAAGTCCTTTTCCTGGGTTACTTCCCTTCTTTGTTTTTTAATGGCACTATGACCAGCTTGAGAGTCACTGGACCCCTGTCGCTCAAAAAAGTGTTCCAGAGAGTTCTGTTATGGCGAATGTTTGGAATTGTGCCGGCGACAGGGGTGTGTGTTTGGGGACAGGACAAGATAGTCCTTCAATATTTCGCTAATATCATCTATACGACTTATTTATCTATCATAATTCATCTAATATGGCATAATAAACGATATTAATAACATAGAAACATGACATATACTCTAGAATGAATAAAATATCATTACGAATCTGAGGACTGGTGTTGTGGTGTTTGTTGTTGGGTGTATAAGGGCCACTGAAAGATACGCCTTAAATAGTGATGGCCACCAGACACACGGTGGTGTTGTCAGTCACCCTATATAACTCCAACAACGTTGGAGGAGTTAAGTTTCGTGTCGTCATTTTTCTATCGCTTAATCACTTAACTTACTTGCTACACTGTTAACCCTTTCAGGGTCCAAAGGAGGTCTCCGAAACTCGTTCTCAGGGTCCAAGAATTTAAAAAAAAAAAAAATATATATTTTCTTAAGAAATGATAGAGAATCTTTTTCTGATCATAACGCCACAAAAATTATGAAATTTTATAAAAAACTAACGGAATTATGCTTTCACGAAGTTATCGGTATGGATGACATTTACGCATCGGCGATTTCGCCCACTTTGAGCCCTATTTTCGGCAAATTCCAATGTTTCAGTCTAATAAAATTATAGCTATTTCGCTAGAACTCCATTTCTTCTATCGATTGAGTACAAGAAACCGCCTATTTACCAATTACAACTACCCAAAATAGTGGTCAGAATATGGCAATTTGGCCAATTTCACACAAATTTCAAACGATGCCAATTTCAAAATAGGGTCCAGAATAAACAAGGCAGACATTCCTGGCACTAAAATAACATCTTCTCTGTTCATTAGTCACGTTTCCAGGACCCTCTTACATTAATTTTGCTTATCATTTTGAATGTCTATTCTCACAAAAAAAATAGAAGATTTACTTTTATGTATACAACTGCATCATTGTAAAAATGGTATAAACAATATCAAAGCACTTGTGCATGAATATTAGACTCGCCAGTTGATGTGTATTGGACGTATGGTGTGATTTGTTTACTCTTGAACATCGTCAAAAATCGAACATTTTCGCTACTTTGAGCTCAATTTCAAGGTACTTGTCATTGTCAAACTAATCAAAATCATCTTTATTTCTGTAATATATCTTCCATTCTATCAAATGAGACCAAGAAAACGAGAATACATCAATAAATACCATACGAAAATAGACTGCAAAGTCACCGTTTTAAACCAAAAATACGGTCAGAGTTTTTTTCCTCATTATGCACTGTGTGGTGCACTAATTTTTTTATACTGTGCACACTGACTGCACAGACCCATTCTATCACATCTAGGCCTAACAGCCTGTTTCTACTTGATTTGAGGGCGCTAGAATTTAGGCGTACTAGTACGTCAATAACCCCAGGGCGTAAGCCGTACTAGTACGTCAATAACCCTGAAAGGGTTAATGCTACACTTTATTGCTAGCTGGCACCATAGCCTTTATCAATTCCTGCTGTTTTAGTATCATAACATACCGTAGAATCACTGAATCACTTAAGAAGACATTCTCCCTAGTGCCAGCCCTTTGGTAAAGGGCTGGCACTAGGAGCTTTCTTGGGGCCCATGGTGGCTTATTTAGCAGTTGCAAGCACTAAAAACAATGGAATAATGACAAAATATATGGTATAAATGCATGGGTGGCGGTCTCTCGCTGGTAAACAATGGCACACTGACTCTGAATGGAGTGTTGGGCCCACTCGGGCCAAGCATACGCGTCCGGGACGAATCACAAACTCCGAGCGGATTCGTGAACACCAAACCAATATTTTTGCGAAAAAACATCACGAACTCCGATTTTCACAAACTCCGATGCTAACAAACTCCGGGGTTCCACTGTATATACTTTCGTGAGGTATTTACACTAGTTTTATGGTGTTTGTCATCATTTTAAGGCATTTTTAAGACATTACATCCAGCTTACGTCTTGGCTCTTGGAACCAATTAATGACGTAGGGAGGGGTATGACTGTACATATGAAGTACAGCCTCTTGTCACTTAGCGATGTACTCGTTTACCGACGACTCAGACTTTCGACAGGCTCTCTGACCAGTATGCATACCTAAATAACGTATATTAGAGTTGATATTCTCTATTCTGTTTATGACAATATACAGTACACTACTGTATAAACATTTAAAAATATACCAGAAATGTTATAAATGACGCAAAAATGACATTAAAACAATATCAAAGATGGATGACACAAACCCACTACCATTATAGTATGCTCCTCACTTAGCGACGAATTCGTTTACCGATGTGTCTTAGAAATGGAACTCCGTCGTTAAGTGAGGAGAGGGTGTACTTAATACTTGCACAAGTACAGGTCGGCGATCACTAATCCGGCATCATTGGGACCTGTAGTGTGCCGGATTAGTGAGTTTGCCGGATTACAGAGTGGTTAGGTTAGAATACACTTAATTAACCTATCAATAGAGACTTTCTGCTACATCTTCCTCATTTTCATCACTGCTTTCTCCTCCACTGGCTTGCTGCTGTGGATTTACAACCATCTGCACAATTTCTGAGTCAGTATAATGATGAAATTTGAAATTATGCTAGCCGAAATTAGTGCCGGATTACTGATGGAACCGGATAACTGATTGCTGGATTAGTGATGGCCGACCTGTACTTAGATAAAGATTATAACATGTAATTTAAGTTTTGTCAGATAATTCAATTAACAATAATGATACCCTACTGTAACACATGTCTTGCTCTTCAACTTCTCTTTTTTATTAACCATTTTCAACATGAACAATTTCTGGAGGGAGTGGGTATATGAAAGATGAGGTAAACCACAGAACTGATTAAGGAAAAAAGGTGGGTGGTACACTTAGGTATCTGTGGAGACAAAGAACGTTAACCATGGAGACAAAGGGAAATATTCGTGAGTGTATAGTGCAACCAACATTCTTATATGGGTATGAAGCATGGGTTGTGAATGTTACAGCGATGAAGAGGTTGGAGGTAGTGGAGATGTGTCTGAGAGCAATGTGTGATGTAAATATTATGAAGGGAATTTGTAGTTTGGAGATTAGGAGGTGCAGAGTTACTAAAAGTATTATCCAGAGGGCTGAGGAAGGGTTAAGATGGTTTGGTCATTTAGAGAGGATGGGGCAAAATAGGATGACTTGGAGAATGTATAAATCTGTAGTGGAGGGAAGGCAGGGTAGGGGTCGTCCTGGGAAAGGATGGAGGGAGGGGGTAAAAGAGGTTATGTGTGCAAGGGGCTTGGACCTGCAGCAGGCATGTCTGAGTGAAGGCAAATGGTTTTTGGGACCTGATGAGCTGTTGAAGTGTGAGCAGGGTACTCTTTTGTGAAGGGATTCAAGGTTGGTAGACAGCAACCATCCAGGGAGGTACTACCGTCCTGCCAGGTGACTGTGAAACAGAAACCTGAAACTGTTTTACATGATGGTAGGATTGCTGGTGTCTTTTTTCTGTCTCATAAACACGCTGGATAACAGGTATATCTAGCTACTTCTACTTACACTTTAGGTCACACTACACAGGCCTGCACATGCATATATATACATACATACATCTAGGTTTTTCTTCTTTTTCTTAATAGCTCTTGTTCATTTTATTTTCTCTATTGTCCATGGGAAAGTGGAAAAGAATCTTTCCTCCATAAGCCATGCGTGTCGTATGAGGCGAATAAAATGCTGGGAGCAATGGGCTAGTAGCCCCTTCTCCTGTACACATTTACTAAAAAAGAGATGAAGAAAAACTTTATAAAACTGGGATGTTTGAATGTGCATGGATGTAGTGCGGATGATAAGAAAGAGATGATTGCTGATGTTATGAATGAAAAGAAATTGGATGTCCTGGCCCTAAGCGAAACAAAGCTGAAGGGGGTAGGCGAGTTTCAGTGGGGATAAATAAATGGGATTAAGTCATGAGTATCTGAGAGAGTTAGAGCTAAGGAAGGGGTAGCAATAATGTTGAAGGATCAGTTATGGAAGGAGAAGAGGGAATATAAATGTGTAAATTCAAGGATTATGTGGATTAAAATAAGGGTCGGATGCGAAAAGTGGGTCATAATAAGCGTGTATGCACCTGGAGAAGAAAGGAGTGTAGAGGAGAGAGAGAGATTTTGGGAGATGTTAAGCGAATGTATTGGAACTTTTGAACCAAGTGAGAGAGTAATTGTGGTAGGGGACCTAAATGCTAAAGTAGGAGAAACATGTCGAGAGGGTGTGGTAGGTAAGTTTGGGGTGCCAGGTGTAAATGATAATGGGAGCCCTTTGATTGAACTTTGTATAGAAAGGGGTTTAGTTATAGGTAATACATATTTTAAGAAAAAGAGGATAAATAAGTATACAAGATATGATGTAGGGCGTAATGACAGTAGTTTGTTGGACTACGTATTGGTAGATAAAAAACTGTTGAGTAGATTTCAGGATGTACATGTTTATAGAGGGGCCACAGATATATCAGATCTCTTTTTAGTTATAGCTATAGTGGGAGTAAAAGGTAGATGGGATACAAGGAAAATAGAAGCAGTAAGTAAGAGAGAGGTGAAGGTTTATAAACTAAAAGAGGATGGCAGTTAGGGTAAGATATAAACAACTATTGGAGGATAGATGGGCTAGTGAGTGTGTAGGCAATGGGGTGGAAGATGTATGGGGTAGATTTAAAAATGTAGTGTTAGAGTGTTCAGCAGAAGTTTGTGGTTGCAGGCTAGTGGGTGGAATGATGATGTAAAGAGAGTAGTAAGGGAGAAAAAGTTAGCATATGAGAGGTTTTTACAAAGTCGAAGTGATGCAAGGAGGGAAGAGTATATGGAGAGAAAAAGAGAGGTTAAGAGAGTGGTGAAGCAATGTAAAAGAGAGCAAATGAGAGAGTGGGTGAGATGTTATCAACAAATTTTGTTGAAAATAAGAAAAAGTTTTGGAGTGAGATTAATAAGTTGAGGAAGCCTAGGGAACAAATGGATTTGACAGTTAAAAATAGGAGAGGAGAGTTATTAAATGGAGAGTTAGAGGTATCGGGAAGATGGAGGGAATATTTTGAGGAGTTGTTAAATGTTGATGAAGACAGGGAAGCTGTGATTTCGTGTATAAAGCAAGGAGGAATAACATCTTGTAGGAGTGTGGAAGAGCCAGTTGTGAGTGTGGGGGAAGTTCGTGAGGCAGTGGGTAGAATGAAAGGGGGTAAGGCAGCTGGGATTGATGGGATTAAGATAGAAATGTTAAAAGCAGGTGGGGATATAGTTTTGGAGTGGTTGGTGCTATTATTTAATAAATGTATGGAAGAGGGTAAGGTACCTAGGGATTGGCAGAGAGCGTGTATTGTTCCTTTGTATAAAGGCAAAGGGGACAAAAGAGAGTGCAAAATTATACGGAATAAGTCTGTTGAGTGTACCTGGTAAAGTGTATGGTAGAGTTATTATTGAAAGAATTAAGAGTAAGACAGAGAGCAGGATAGCAGATGAACAAGGGGGCTTTAGGAAAGGTAGGGGGTGTGTAGACCAAGTGTTTACAGTGAAACATATAGGTGAACAGTATTTGGATAAGGGTAAAGAGGTTTTTGTGGCATTTATGGATTTGGAAAAGGCGTATGATAGGGTGGATAGGGGGGCAATGTGGCAGATGTTGCAGGTGTATGGAATAGGAGATAGGTTACTGAAAGCAGTGAAGAGTTTTTATGAGGATAGTGAGGCTCAGGTTAGACTGTGTAGGAGGGAGGGGGACTATTTCCCAGTAAAAGTGGGCCTTAGACAAGGATGTGTGATGTCACCGTGGTTGTTCAATATATTTATAGATGGGGTTGTAAGAGAAGTGAATGCGAGGGTCTTGGCAAGAGGTGTGGGGTTAAAAGATAAAGAATCAAATACAAAGTGGGAGTTGTCACAGTTACTTTTTGCTGATGACACTGTGCTTTTGGGAGATTCTGAAGAGAAGTTGCAGAGGTTGGTGGATGAATTTGGTAGGGTGTGTAAAAGAAAAAAATTGAAAGTGAATATAGGAAAGAGTAAGGTGATGAGGATAACAAAAAGATTAGGTGACGAAAGATTGGATATCAGATTGGAGGGAGAGAGTATGGAGGAGGTGAATGTATTCAGATATTTGGGAGTGGACATGTCAGCAGATGGGTCTATGAAGGATGAGGTGAATCATAGAATTGATGAGGGGAAAAGGGTGAGTGGAGCACTTCGGAGTCTGTGAAGACAAAGAACTTTGTCCATGGAAGTAAAGAGGGGAATGTATGAGAGTATAGTTATACCAACACTCTTATATGGGTGTGAAGCATGGGTGATGAATGTTGCAACGAGGAGAAGGCTGGAGGCAGTGGAGATGTCATGTCTGAGGTCAATGTGTGGTGTGAATATAATGCAGAGAATTCGGAGTTTGGAAATTAGGAGGAGGAGCGGGATTACCAAAACTATTATCCAGAGAGCTTGAGGAGGGGTTGTTGAGGTGGTTCGGACATGTAGAGAGAATGGAACGAGACAGAATGACTTCGAGTGTATAAATCTGTAGTGGAGGGAAGGGGGGGTAGGGGTTGGCCTAGGAAAGGTTGGAGGGAGGGGGTAAAGGAGGTTTTGTGTGCGAGGGGCTTGGACTTCCAGTAAGCATGTGTGAGCGTATTTGATAGGAGTGAATGGAGACAAATGGTTTTTAATACTTGACGTGCTGTTGGAGTGTGAGCAAAGTAACATTTATGAAGGGATTCAGGGAAACCGGCAGGCCGGACTTGAGTCCTGGAGATGGGAAGTACAGTGTCTGCACTCTGAAGGAGGGGTGTTAATGTTGCAGTTTTATAACTGTAGTGTAAAGCACCCCTCTGGCAAGACAGTGATAGAGTGAATGATGATGAAAGTTTTTCTTTTTTGGGCCACCCTGCCTTGGTGGGAATCATCTGATGTGTTAATAAAAAAAAAAAAAAAATTCAAGGAAAGTGGTTAGCTGGACTTGAGTCCTCGAGGCTGGAAGTACAGTGCCCGAACTCTAAAGGAGAGCTGGGGATATTTGCTGTTTGGAGGATAATCTGTACTGTCATGCCCACATACCTCTGGCAAGACAGCGAATATCAAGGAGGTATTTATTTCTAACTGTTGTATCTATGCAAACTGATGCAGCTCTTCAGAAACTGTTTTGCCTAGGGATTAACATTTGTAATGAATGCTCTGTATATATAATATGCACAGAAGGCAGATGTTGAACTGAGGAGGGAATCCATTACCCTCCAAGGTAGGATAATCCATAAAAAAAAAAAAAATTCTTGTCACATATTTAATAGCTTTCTTTGCCAGACAAGCAATCTAACTTTGACACCAAAATGTGGAGTAGGCTAAGTAATAATAACCAGAAACTTAGTTTTTTCAGGTATCAAGAGAGAAGATGACACTCAAATTTGAATGATTTACTTACCTTTACTTGTGAGGAAAACTCTTCTTTGCTATATTCTTTTGCAAAGACATCATTATCTCCAGATGATTCGCTTTTCAATTCTACTAGCATGTTTTTAACTAGAAGACCACCCATGGAATGGGAAATCCATACAATTGGTCGTTCACCAACCCCTGCTGCTGCCAATGCATGTGCCATGTCTCTGCTGCGGTCAATAACAGATTTTCTGAAAGAAAGAGAAACTTTTTTCAACTTTGTTAAAAACCACATAAATTTTAATTGATAAATATAACTTGAAATAAATTCTTAAACACTCAATTATTGTAATGAAGAGATAACTTATCCAATACGTGTACAGTAACTAGGTGATCCACATCTAACTTAATTAACAGACATTTCCTAATACAGTGGACCCCCGAGTTTCGTAAAAACTTCACTCCTGAAGTCTGCTCAAGTGCCATTACCGAACGAATTTTCTCCCTTAAGGAAAAATTTCACGTAGGTTAGTCTATTTCAGACCCCCAAAAATACTTTTCCACAAGCACTTACAATATTATACTTACATAAATGTACGATTTCCGAGGTTTACGAAACTCGGGGGTCCACTGTAGTCACCTGTACAGGAGGGCTCTTAGGTTCCCGACCCCTTACAGTAAGTGAAAATCACTGGTGGGTGGAAAAGAGCACTTTTTTCATTATCAAATGCATCTAAAATGCCTGATAATGTCTTTACACTATCATATATTAATTGCTCAATAAAAAAAAAGATACAAAAAAAAAGTAAAATAAATACACAGTACATACAATATTTACCTTAAAATATGGTGCTGGTCACTCTTCCCTCACACATCTGTTGTACAAAAACAGTGGAAACGTGGAACATAATGGACAATGGCTCAATTGAAAGCCAACGAAAATGTAGAACACTGAAAAAAGGGTGCTGTATATGTGGGGGCCCTCTTGTACTAGTTTGCCACTGTCATTCCACCATCTCAATTGTCTGCATCTGGGACTAGTACCCACATACTAAATTAACATATAAATTTGATCTTTCCTATTCTATATATTATATATGTTTTTTACCTCAAAGCAGAATGTCCCCAAAAAATAAAACACATTTGCCATCATTCATTCAACTGTTCTTTCCAGAAGTGCTGACCTCTCAATTCAGCAACAACTGCAACACCCCTCACTCCTCCTTCAGAATGCAGGCACTGCCCTTCCCATCTCCAGGACTTAAGTTTGGTTAACTGGTTTCACTGAATCCCTTCATAAAAGTTCCCTTGCTCACACTCCAACATGATGTCCACTAAAAAAAACACTATCAAACCTGCTTGATGCTAAAGCTCCTAAAACTCAAGGACATTTTTATCCCCTCCCTACAACTGTTCCTGGATGACTCCTACCCTGCCATCTCAGATTTATACATGCTCTTCATCATCCTAACCTCATCATCTCCTCTACATGCCCTATCTCAACCCCTTTTTCAATCTTCTGAATTACATCCTTAGTGACCTTGTCACCTTTTAACTTCTATGTTCCTAATTCTCTGCATGATGTACACACCAAACATTGCTTTCCAACATGACATTTCCACTACCTCTAGCCTCCTCCTTGCTGCAATGTTCAAAACCTATGGTATACCTCACACCCATATGAAGTGTTGGTACCAATATACTCTGGTACACTTGATGTTTTGCTTCCATAGATAAACTTCTTTCTTTCCATGAAGTATGCATTACCCACTGTAACCCAGTTTCATATTATGGACAGAGAGAGCACAAAAGTTTCAACCCAAAAATGACAGGAAGAAATGCATAATTTTAGAAGCAGAAACAATCAACCTCACGATCACTACCAAATGGAACAACGAAATCCACAAATACCTGACCTCACCTTTGACCTGTCTTTCTCTGAGCCTGACCTCAGAGTACTCATATGCCTTATCAGGCAGTGTATTTGCTTTTTTTGTATATCTGATAATATCCCAGCTTTGGGTGAAAAGTCTTACAATAAATAATAATAATAATAATAATAATAATAATAATAATAATAATAATAATAATAATACAGTGGTACCTCGAGTTACGATGGTCCCCAAAATCGCCCTTTTATGTAAGTTTATTTTTTTAAATGCTTTTGTAAGTATATTTTTGGGGGTGTAAAAGGACTAGTCTATTTTACATTATTCCTTATGGGGATAAATTCGTTTGGTAATGGCACTTGAACAGCATTCTCGAACGAAAAAATATCGTAAATCGAGGTACCACTGTATTATTTTATTTTGACATGATACATAGTTGTACAAAGGAATATACAGTGGACCCTCGGTTTTCGTTGAAAATTCTTTCCAGAATGCTGTTCGAATGCTGTTACTGAACGAATTTGTTTCCATAAGTACAAATGCAAGTTAGATTAGTTGTTTCAGACCCCCAAAAATACACTTACAATAGCTCTTACAAAAATATACTTACATAATTGTTTGAGTTTTCAGGTGAACAAAAACCGAGGGTCCACTGTAATAGTTGAGTGTACATGCCAAAAGCCCCTTGTATGCAGAGCATTTCGAGCAAACTTAAAATTAATTTAAGATTAATTAGGCTAAAACAGATTAAATGGTCATTAGGTGAGTTACAGTGAGTACAAGAGAATTGAGTATTAATAGGTAATGCTATATGGCTTTAATAGGTCTAGTAGAGATTTTTAGTAGTGAATAATTACAGTTCTGAATTATTTTATAAAAATTACAGTATTACAATAGAACAATGTAAACAATTTACAATATGAAGTACAATTCAGTATTTAAAACGATGAAATTTGAACATTACAATTTTGAAGCATTACAGTTTTACAATAGAACAATTTAAACAATTTACAATTTAGTATTCAAAACAATGAAATTTGAACATCCTGATTTTAAAGTAATGAGTATGTGGTTGAGCAATCTTCAGCACAATATTCAGTATTGAAATTGAGACATCATTGGTACTTTTTTGTGTTGCTTTTGAGTAAATGGTAGGTATTTAGTACAGCTTGTCCGATTAATTTTGGGTGATAAGAAGATTTCTAAGTAGGGCCTTGATTTGCAGGCAGGGGCCCTTTAGTGTGTTCTGGTAATGAATTCCAGAGCGGCTCATGTTCTTTCACCAGCTATTTCATTACTCTTCAACAAATCACTAGAAAACAGCACTTTCCCAGCACTACTCAAGATAGCAAGGGTCACACCAATACACAAAGGTGGTGACCCCACAGATGTAAACAACTACAGGCCAATATCAAACTTACCGTTGCTATCCAAAATCTTCGAGAAACTTGTGCACAAGAGATTACATTCCTTTATAAAAGTGCAAAGCATCCTCAATCCCTGCCAGTTTGGCTGCAGTAAAAGCAAAAGCACAAACAATGCAATTCTAAAAATGCTAGACCTGCTTTACACAGCACTTGAAAAAAATGAATATCCATTAGAACTCTTTATCGACCTAAGGAAAACTTTTGATACAGTAGACCACAGCATTCTACTCCACAAACTTGATCATTATGGCATAAGAGGCCAAGCACTTACATATTTCAAATCCTACCTTACTAACAGGCATCAATATGTCTCTATTAAGGACACCTCATCAATAAGACCACTGGAAACTGGAGTACCACAGGGAAGTGTCCTTAGTCTCCTGCTCTTCCTCTTATACATCAATGATCATCCTAACGTATCACAACACTGTCTTTGCAGAGGCGCTCAGATACGACAGCTGAGAATAGTCCCTCCCAGCTGTCACTATCCCAGACCCCTCCTTTAAAGTGCAGGCATTGTACTTCCCATTTCCAGGACTCAAGTCCAACTAAATCAATTAACTGGTTTCCCTGAATCCCTTAACAAAATGTTACCCTGCTCACACTCCAACAGCTCGTCAGGTCCCAAAAACCATTCGTCTCCATTCACTCCTATCTTACATGCTCGCACATGCTTGCTGGAAGTCCAAGACCCTTGCCCACAAAACCTCCTTTACCCCACCCTCCAACCTTTTCTAGGACAACCCCTACCCCGCCTTCCTTCCCCTACAGATTTATACGCTCTCTCAAGTCATTCTACTTTGATCCATTCTCTCTAAATGACCAAAAGACCTCAACAACCCCTCTTCAGCCCTCTGACAAATACTTTTAGTAACTCCACACCTTCTCCTAATTTCCACATTCCGAATTTTCTGCATAATATTTGCACCACACATTGCCCTTAGACAGGACATCTCCACTGCCTCCAGCCTCCTCCTCGCTGCAGCATTTGCAACCCATGCTTCACACCCATATAAGAGTGTTGGTACCACTATACTTTTGTACATTCCCTTCTTTGCCTCCATGGATAACGTTTTTTGTCTCCACAGATACCTCAACGCACCACTCACCTTTTTTCCTACATCAATTCTATGGTTAACCTCATCCTTCATAAACCCATCTGCTGACACGTCAACTCCCAAATATCTGAAAACATTTACTTCTTCCATAATCCCTCTCTCCAATGTGATATCCATTTTTTCTTTATTTAAATCGTTTGATACCCTCATCACCTTACTCTTATCTACGTTCACTTTCAACTTTCTACCTTTACACACCCTCCCAAACTCGTCCACTAACCTTTGCAACTTTTCTTTAGAATCTCCCATAAGCACAGTATCATAAGCAAAAAGTAACTGTGTCAACTCCCATTTTGCATTTAATTCCCCATAATTTAATCCCACCTCTCTCCCCAACACCCTAGCATTTACTTCTTTTACAACCCCATCTATAAATATATTAAACAACCATGGTGACATTACACATCCCTGTCTAAGACCTACTTTTACCGGGAAGTAATCTCCCTCTCTCCTACACACCCTAACCTGAGCCTCACTATCCTCATAAAAACTTTTTACAGCCTTCAGTAACTTACTACCTATTCCATACACTTGCAACATTTGCCACATTGCTCCCCTATCCACTCTATCATATGCCTTTTCTAAATCCATAAATGCAATGAAAACTTCTCTACCTTTATCTAAATACTGTTCACATATATGCTTCACTGTAAACACTTGATCTACACATCCCCTACCCACTCTAAAGCCTCCTTGCTCATCTGCAATCCTACTCTCTGTCTTACCTCTAATTCTTTCAATAATAACCCTGCCATACACTTTACCAGGTATACTCAGTAAACTTCTTCCCCTATAATTTTTACACTCTCTTTTATCCCCCTTCCCTTTATATAAAGGAATTATACATGCTCTCTGCCAATCCCTTGGTACCTTCCCCTCTTTCATACATTAAACAAAAATACCAACCACTCCAATACTATATCCCCCCTGCTTTTAACATTTCTGTCATGATCCCGTCAGTTCCAGCTGCTTTACCCCCTTTCATTCTACGTAATGCCTCACGCACCTCCCCCACACTCACATCCTGCTCTTCTTCACTCCTAAACGATGTTGTACCTCCCTGGCCAGTACATGAAATTACCGCCTCCCTTTTTTCATTGACATTTAACCCTTTGACTGTTTCGGTCGTATATATACGTCTTACGAGCCACTGTTTCGGACGTATATATACAGTGGTACCTCGACTTACGATGTTATCATCTTACGTTATATTCGATAACCGATATTTATAACGTAAGAAATTTGAATGCGACATCCGATGTTTGATTCGTCTACCGACATTCGTACCGGACGTGTCCGCTTGGCGCCCAGCTGAGCGCGCACTCCAGGGAGCGTCAGTGCTATTGTTTACAAGCGAGAGCGACCACCCACCCACACCCACGCATTCATACCAGTATATTGTCATTATTCCACTGTTTTTAGTGCTTGCAACTGCTAAATAAGCTACCATGGGTCCAAGGAAAGATCCTAGTGCTAAGCCTGTGGTAAAGAATGTGCAGGGAGTGAAGCATTTATGCAGGGAGTGTAGCATTTATGCAGGGAGTGTAGCAGGCATGCAGGGAGTGTAGCAGGCATGCAGGGAGTGTAGCAAAGATGCAGAGAGTGTAGCAGGGATGCAGGGAGTGTAGCAGGCATGCAGGGAGTGTAGCAGGGATGCAGGGAGTGTAGCAATGATGCAGGGAGTGTAGCAGGGATGCAGGGAGTGTAGCAAGGATGCAGGGAGTGTAGCAAGGATGCAGGGAGTGTAGCAGGGATGCAGGGAGTGTAGCAAGGATGCAGGGAGTGTAGCAAGGATGCAGGGAGTGTAGCAAGGATGCAGGGAGTGTAGCAGGGATGCAGGGAGTGTAGCAAGGATGCAGGGAGTGTAGCAAGGATGCAGGGAGTGTAGCAAGGATGCAGGGAGTGTAGTAGGCATGCAGGGAGTGTGCATTATGCAGGGGTGTAGCAAAGATGCAGGGAGTGTAGCAAGGATGCAGGGAGTGTAGCAAGGATGCAGGGAGTGTAGTAGGCATGCAGGGAGTGTAGCATTCATGCAGAGAGTGTAGCAAAGATGCAGGGAGTGTAGCAAGGATGCAGGGAGTGTAGCAAGGATGCAGGGAGTGTAGTAGGCATGCAGGGAGTGTAGCATTCATGCAGGGAGTGTAGCATTCATGCAGGGAGTGAAGCATTCAAAGAAAAGGCCAGTAACCCCAGAAAGAACTTGGTACCTGCAGTGTTAATGGAAGGATTCCCTTCCAAACACTAGCATACTACTCCACCTTCTCCCCTCCTCCCGTCCTCCACACATCAACAACTCTTCAATAAATGTAAGTGACATGTTATTGTTCAATATTTACATGTGTATTTAGGTATTCTTTATTAAATTCTTTATTATTTAATGTCAAAAAGTTCTAAAAAATATTTTATTTAACTACTTTTGGAAGTCTTGGACGGATTAAATTTATTTCCATTATTTCTTATAGGGAAAATTGATTCGAGTAACGATTGTTTCGCCTTAAGATATGCCCTCTCTGACGGATTAATATCGTAAGTCGAGGTACCACTGTACTCACAAATTCTAGTGTCTTCAAATCAAGCGGGAGAAAGCTGGTAGGCCCACATATGAGAGAATGGGTCTGTGTGGTCAGTGTGCACTGTATAAAAAAATCCTGCAGCACGCAGTGCATAATGAGAAAAAAAACTCTAACCGTGTTTTTGGATTAAAACGCCGTCTTTGAGGTGTATTTTCGTATAGTATTTATGGTTGTATTCTCTTTTTTATGGTCTCATTTGATAGAATGGAAAACATACTAGAAATATAGATGATTTTGATTAGTTTCATGATGAAAAAGACCTTGAAATTGAGCTCAAAGTAGGGGAAATGTTCGATTTTTGCAAATGTTCAAGAGTAAACAAATCACGCCACACGTCCAATACACATCAATTGGCGAGTCTAATATTCTTTCACAAGTGCACTGATATTATTTATACCATTTTTACAATAATGCAATAGTCTGCATAACGGTAAATCTTTTATTTTTTGTGAATAAAAAATGAAAATAGAAAGCAAAAGTAATATAAGAGGGGCCTAAATACGTGACTAATGAACAGATAACATCTTATTTTAGTGCCAGGAATGTCTGCATTGTTTATTCTGGACCCTATTTTGAAATTGACAACTTTTATATTTTGCATGAAATTGGCCAAATTGCCAATTTCTGACCACTTTATTGGGTAGTTGAAATCAGTAAATTGGTGGTTTCTTGTACTCAGTCGATAGAACAAATGGCGTTCTAAAGAAATAGCTATGAGTTTGGTCGACTGGAACAATGGAATTGGCCAAAAATAGGGCTCAAAGACGGCGAAATTGCCGATGCGTATATATCGCCGAGATCACTAACTTCGCGAGAGCGTAATTCCGTAAGTTTTCCATCAAATTTCATACTTTTGGTGTCATTACCATCGGGAAAAGATTCTCTATCATTTAATAAGAAAAAATAATTATTTTTTTTTTCAAAAATTTTGTGACAACAGGATAGAACTCAGGATTAGGGGTTGCGACAGTCAAAGGGCTAAAAGTTCCTCAAAATATTCCCGCCATCTACCCAATACCTCCAGCTCCCCATCTACTAACTCCCCTACTCTGTTTTTAACTGACAAATCCATTCGTTTCCTAGGCTTTCTTACCTTGTTTATCTCACTCCAAAATTTTTCTCGTTTTCAGCAAAAAATTTTGACAAAGCCTCTCCCATTCTTTCATCTGCACTTCTTTTGCACTCTCTCACCACTCTCTTCACCTTTCTTTTACTCTCCATATACTCTGCTCTTCTATTAACACTTCTGTTTTGTAAAAACCTCTCATAAGCTACCTTTTTCTCTTTTATCACACCCTTTACTTCTTCATTCCACCACTCACTCCTCTTTCCTCCTGCACCCACCCTCCTATAGCCACAAACTTCTGCTCCACATTCTAATACTGCATTTTTAAAACTATCCCAACTCTCTTTAACCCCCCCACTACTCCTACTTGCACTAGCCCACCTTTCTGCCAATAGTTGCTTATATCTCACCCTAACTTCCTCCTCTCTTAGTTTATACACGTTTACCTCTCTCTTACTTGCTGTTGCCATTTTCTTTGTGTCCCATCTACCTTTTACTCTAACTGTAGCTACAACTAAATAATGATCCGATATATCCATTAACCCTCTATAAACATGTACATCCTGAAGCCTACCCATCAACCTTTTATCCAACAATACATAATCTAACAAACTACTTCCCTTACGTGCTATATCATACCTTGTACAGTGGGTCCCCGAGTTACGAGCACCCCGGAAATCGTACAATTATGTAAGTATAATATTGTAAGTGCTTTTGTAAGTGTATTTTTGAGGGTCTGAAATGGACTAACCTACTTGACATTATTTCTTAAGGGAGTAAATTCGTTCGGTAATGACACTTGAGCAGACTTCTGGAATAAATTTTGCTCGTTACTCGGGGGTCCACTGTATATTTATTTATCCTCTTTTTCATAAAATATGTATTACTTATTACCAAACCTCTTTCTACACATAGCTCAATTAATGGTTCCCCATTTACATTTACCCCTGGCATCCCAAATTTTCCTACTACTCCCTCCACAACATTTTTACCCACTTTAGCATTAAGATCCCCAACCACAATTACTCTCTCACTTGGTTCAAAACTCCCCACACACTCACTCAACATTTCCGAAAATCTCTGTCTCTCCTCTACACTTCTCTCTTCTCCAGGTGCATAAACACTTACTATAACCCACTTTTCACATCCAACCTTTATTTTACTTCACATAATCCTTGAATTTATACATTTATATTCCCTCTTTACCTGCCATAACTGATTATTCAACATTATTGCCACTCCTTCTTTAGCTCTAACTCTATTTGAAACCCCTGACCTAATCCCATTTATTTCTCCCCACTGAAACTCTCCTACCCCCTTCAGCTTTGTCTCACTTAAAGCCAGGACATCCAGCTTCTTTTCATTCATAACATCTACAATCATCTCTTTCTTATCATTCGCACAACATCCACGCACATTCAGACATCCCACTTTGACAGTTTTCTTCTTTTTCTTTTTAGTAAATCTATACAGGAAAAGGGGTTACTAGCCCATTGTTCCCGGCATTTTAGTTGACTTTTACAACACGTATGGCTTACGGAGGAAAGATTCTTATTCCACTTCCCCATGGATATGAAAGGAAAAGCAATAAGAACAAGAACTATTAAGATTAAATCAAAGAAAACTCAGATGAGTGTGTATACATAAACGTGTACATGCATGTGTAGCGTGACCTAAGTGTAATTAGAAGTAGCAAGACGTACCTGAAATCTTGCATGTTTATGAAACAGAAAAAAGACACCAGCAATCCTACCATGATGTAAAACAGATACAGGCTTTCGTTTTACACTCACTTTATTGAAGAGGCTTGCTGGCATCTGGAAGATAGGGAGGAGGACAAGGGGAAGGGAGCACTCATTGTTTGGAAGGGGAATCCCCCTCCATAAGGACTTCAGGTAACAAGTCCCTCTCTGGGGTTACTTCCCTTCTTTGTCTTTTAATGCCACTAGGACCAGCTTGAGAGTCACTAGACCCCTGTCGCACAAAATAACTGTGCAGAGAGGTCTGTTTCTGGCGTCTCTTTAACATTTTCCTGAAGTGGGACAAGGTTTTGTCACTGAACATGTTGCAGATATGGCTTGTTTCAGCTTGTTCAGGGTGGTGTTTTTCAACAAATGTCTGCACATCATTCCACTTGGAACAAATTTCCTTAATCTCTGAAGAAGTTACTACCTCACCCTGTCCATCTTCCTCCTCCTGTGAAGCAATTTCCTCTACTGTGGTCTGATGCTGTTCCAGATGAAGCTCTTGCAGCTCTTCAGTGGTTAGCACTACCCTGTGGTCCTCTACCAACTCTTCCACATCCTCGCCACTCACCTCCAACCCCAGGGACTTGCCCAATGCCACAATACCTTCCACAACAGGCACAGGGTCGTCAGGGTCAGTCTCAAATACTTCAAAGTCCTGGAAGTCATTCCCTCCCAAGCCTTACCTATAAGGCCTATGCAATGGAGGATACTGAAGTGATCTTTCCAGAACTCTCTTAGGATCAACTCAGTGTCTGAGGTCAATTCAAAGCACTTTTGAAACACTGCTTTTGTGTACAGTTTCTTTAAGTTAGAAATGACCTGCTGGTCCATGGGCTGGAGGAGAGGAGTGGTGTTAGGAGGCAAGAACTTCACTTTTATGAAACTGAAGTTCTCAGACAAATAGTCTTCCAAGTTGTGAGGATGAGCAGGAGCATTGTCCAGTACCAGGAGGCACTTAAGTCCCAATTTCTGTTCCAGGAGGTATTTCTTCACACTGGGGCCAAACACTCCAGTGAGCCATTCCATGAAAATTGCCTTTGTGACCCATGCCTTGGTGTTAGCCTTCCAAAACACAAATTATTCTTGTTCACATTGTGTTTCTTGAACACTCTGGGATTTTCAGAGTGATACACCAGTAAAGGCTTCACTTTAAAATCCCCACTAGCATTACTACACATCATGAGAGTTAGCCTGTCTTTCATAGGCTTGTGTCCTGGCAGTGCCTTTTCCTCTTGAGTAATGTAGGTCCTCCTTGGCATTTTTCTTCCAAAAGAGGCCTGTTTCATCACAATTAAACACTTGTTGGGGTTTGAAATTTTCAGTGTCTACAAACCCCTTAAATTCAGACACAAACTTTTCAGCAGCACGTTTGTCTGAACTGGCTGCCTCACCATGCCTTACAACACTATATGCCACTATGTTTCCTAAATCTGTCAAACCAGCCTTTGCTGGCTTTAAAATCACTCGCATCAGCACTGGTTCCAGGCATTGTCTTAACAAGATCTGCATGCAACTGCCTTGCCTTTTCACAAATTATTGCCATGGAAACACTATAACCTGCTATCTGTTTTTCGTTGATCCACACCGCCAACAACTTCTCAACCTCATCCACTGTTTTTTATCTATTTTTGACAAACATGTTAACACCTTTTGCAACATCAGCTCCCTTGAGTTCTTTTCTCTTTGCCAGGATAGAGGTGATAGTAGATTTGTTTTTGTTGTACATCCTGGTAAGCTCCCCACACGTATGCCACTCTCATATTTTTCAACTATCTCCTTCAGTTCGATGGTATTCCTCACTTTCTTAGCCACAGGGGTGCCACTAGGAAGCTTCTTTTGACCCATGGTGACTTATATTTCACAGTGACAAGCACTAGAAACAAGAAAATTATGGTGAAATGCTTGAATGAGCACGCTGGGTAATGTTCACTCAAGGATAAACAAAGTGAGACTGGCTCACGGCACCTGCATGGGGAGGCACGCAAGCGCGGGCAAGAGGACAGGTCTGGGACGCAGGCCGATAATCGGGCAAAAAATGGGCCGAAAAAAGCGATCGATAATCGAGCCGGCCGATAATCAGACCAACCGATTTCCAGGGGTCCACTGTATTATTATATGTTTTGTACTACTGCACTGTTATAAATCTAATTATGGATGTACCTAAATATGTATGTATAGTGGACCCCCGGAGTTCATCATTAATTCGTTCCAGAATGCTGCTCAAGTGCCATTACCGAACAAATTTGTTTCCATAAGGAATAATGTAAATTAAATTAGTCCTTTTAGATCCCCAAAAATACACTTACAAAAGCACTTACAAAAATACACTTACATAATTGTTCGAGTTTGGAGCAGTACGAACTCCGGGGGTCCACTGTATTTAATTATGTATGTATCTAAAAATGTATGTTAAAATGTACTGCTCCATAACCTACAGTGGAACCTCGGTTTTCGTCATTAATTCGTTCCAGAAAGTCTGACGAAAACCGAATTCGACGAAAACTGAAGCAATATTTCCCATAAGAAATAACGTAAATCCAATTAATCCGTTCCAGACACCCAAAAGTATTAAAAAAAAATACATTTTATAGAGAATAACTATAGTTCCACATACAGAAAAGAATGAGAAATAAATATAAAGGACTAATGAAATGGATAAATGAACATTTAACATCACTTACCTTTATTGAAGACGCTTGTTTACGTATGGAAGACACGAGGAGGGAAGAGGGAGGAGAGGTTATTGGTTGGAAGGGAAATCCCCCTCCATAAGGACTTCCCTTCTTTGTCTTTTACTGGCACTGGACCCCTGTCACACAAAAAATGTGTCCAGAGAGGTCTGTTTCTGGTGTCTCTTTAAGATCTGCCTAAAATGGGACAAGGCATTGTCATTGAACATGTTGCAGACACAGCTTATAACAGCTTTGTTAGGGTGATATTTCTCCACAAATCTTTGCAACTCACTCCATTTTGCACACATGTCCTTAATTCAAATTCAAATATTTATTTCTTCAAATATTTATTTCTCTGTAAAGATTACAATGTGGGGTTTACATATTATAAAATTTTGGTTACAATGTTTGGTTTACATATTATAAAATACTAATTACAAAGAGGGCCACTATCATGCCTAGCATGACTAGGCATTTTGGGCAGACTAATAATAATTTTAACTCTATATTGATACAGGTTGTAAATTTAGCAATGAGAATGGTTTTTGTCTTGGCATGATACAGTTTCTATTACATACATAAAACACTAAACTCAAATATTAACTCACAACTTAAAGCTCCTATATTGGAGTAAACGACCTACCAAATGCATCTCAACTACTCAAACCCATACTATTTGCAGATGACACTACATACGTCTTCTCTCACCCATGCCCAGTCACACTAGCCAACATTGTAAATGCTGAATTACAGAAAATATCTACCTGGATGATGACTAACAAGCTTACCCTCAATGTTGACAAAACCTATTTCATTCAGTTTGGGAACAGAGCTACAAATGTTCCACTTAACATAATGATAAACGGATCACTTGTCACAAAACTCACAGAGGGAAAATTCTTAGGAATCCACCTTGACAGTGGCCTCAAATTTAACACACATATACAACAAATTTCCAAGAAAGTCTCCAAGACCGTAGGAATACTATCTAAGATAAGGTACTATGTTCCACAACCAGCTCTCCTTTCCCTTTATCACTCACTCATTTACCCCTATCTCACCTATGGAATCTGTGCATGGGGCTCAACAACAATAAATCACCTCAAACCATTAATAACACAACAAAAGGCTGCAGTTTGAATGATAACAAATTCCCACTCTAGACAACATACTCCACCTATATTCAAAAGTCTGAACTTACCATACAAGACATCCATACTTTTTACAGTGCCTATTACATACATAAAACACTAAACTCAAATATTAACCCACAACTCAAAATTCTCCTAACCAACCTTAACAGGACACATGAACATAACACAAGGCACAAATCACTATTCGATGTTCCCCGCATCCACCTCACATTATGCAAAAACGCAATGCACATCAAAGGCTCAAAAATTTGGAATTTATTACCTATGATTACCATAGAAACCCGGTCTGTATATCAATTCAAAACTCTGCTAAAAAAACACCTACTTGCCCAAAACTAAATACCCACTACTTTACAATACCTGCCTCAAAATAACATTATTCACTGTGTTACTGCCCTAGCCTCAAAACTCCCTACAAAATTGCTCAAAGAAAAATAATTTATCAAACATAATCTAGTACAAATGTTGTCACCTATGTGACATATCAAGATATCTTATTCATGAAATAAGATACCTGCTTGTAACAGATAATTGAAATGTAGATATAAACCCAAATGTACAATTGTTAACCCCTTTGGGGCCTAGTGCCTAGGCCTTTTGTGTATCCATATGCTCTTGCGCTACCGTCCACAGGATGGATATGGGGTGCACAATAAACTAGCCACTTCGGTGGCAAAATCTAATCTAATGTATATGCCATGTTATATCTTATAATGTATAAACCACCTAAGATAAAGAAATCCATCCTCATGTACCCTTGTGCTCCTTGTAACTTATCTAATGACCATATAAACTGTTATTGCAAAACAAATTATTGATTAATTTGTTTAATCTGATTTAATAATTCTATTATGTAGACATATAAAACTGTAAATGATCCAAAATTATAAAACTATTATGTTTCAAATATGTCATGTTCAAATTATGTTCAAATTTCATAGCTTAAATACTCAACTATACTTATATTGTAAACTGTCTACTATAATTCTTACCATTTAGCCTCAAAACCCCTTACTTAATTGGTCAAAGAAAAATAGTTTATCAAATATAATCTAGTACAAATGTTGAAATTTATACCTCATGTATCCTTATGTACCCTTGTGCTCCTTGTAACTCATCTAATGACCATATAATTTGTTATTGCAACACAAATTACTGATTTAATTTGCTTAACCCTTTGGGGGTCGGTGCCGTACTAGTACGTTTTACGAGCAGGGGTTGGTGCCGTACTAGTACGCCCAAATTCTAGCGGCCTCAATTTAAGCAGAAAACGTCTGGTAGGCATACATATGAAAGAATGGGTCTGTGTGGTCAGTGTGCGCAGTATAAAAAAAATCCTGCATAATGAGAGAAAAAAAACTCTGACCGTTTTTTTCGATTAAAACAGCGACTTTGCAGTCGATTTTCGTATGGTATTTATTGATGTATTCTCGTTTTCTTGGTCTCATTTGATAGAATGGAATATATATTACAGAAATAGAGATGATTTTGATTGGTATGACAATGACAAGTACCTTGAAATTGAGCTCAAAGTAGCAAAAATGTTCGATTTTTGACGATGTTCAAGAGTAAACAAATCACACAATGCCTCCAATACACATCAACTGGCGAGTCTAATATTCATGCACAAGTGCTCTGATATTATTTATACCATTTTTACAATGATGCAGTTGTATACATAACAGTAAATCTTCTATTTTTTGTGAGAATAAAAATTCAAAATGAAAAGCAAAAGTAATGGAACAGGGGCCTGGAGACGTGACTAATGAATAGAGAACATGTTATTTTAGTGCCAGGAATGTCTGCCTTGTTTACTCTGGACCCTATTTTGAAATTGGCACAGTTTGAAATTTGTGTGAAATTGGAAAATTGCCATTTTCTGACCACTATTTTGGGTAGATGAAATTGGTAAATAGGCGGTTTCTTGTTCTCAATCGATAGAAGAAATGGAGTTCTAGCGAAATAGCTATAATTTTTGGAGACTGATACATTGGAATTTGTCGAAAATAGGGCTCAAAGTGGGCAAAATCGCCGATGCGTAAGTGTCATGGCTACCGCTAACTTCGCGAAAGCATAATTCCGTTAGTTTTCGATCAAATTTCATAATTTTGGTGGCGTTATGATCGGAAAAAGATTCTCTATCATTTCATAAGAAAAAATTAATTTTTTTTTTTCCAAAAATTTTCGACCCCAGGAACACTTTCCTGAGAAGGCCTGTCGACCCCCAAAGGGTTAATCTGATTTAATTAATTTTATAAATAAGACAAAAGTATAAAACTATGTTTCAAAAATGTCATGTCTAAACTATGTTCAAATTTCATAGCTTAAATACTCAACTATACTCATATTGTAAACTATTTACTAAAATTCTTACCATTTAGTTTTAAGTTAATTTTAAGTCCCCCCAAAATGCCCTGCATATTAGGGGCTTTTCGCATGTACACCTCATAACATCTCATAACCCATTGTAATTCTTTGTATCATGTCCAAATAAACTATTATTATTATTATTATTATTATTATTATTATTATTATTATTATTATTATCTCAGGCAAACTTATGACTAGTTTAACCCTTTCAGGGTCCAAACCGTAGTTCTACATCATGAGCTCAGCTCACTCAGATAAGCTTTGAGCGGTAAATTTGGGCTTAGATATGAGAATATACATCTATGTGGTAAGTGTGCACCACATAAAACAAATCCTGCAGCAGAAAGTGTATAATGAGAGAAAAAAACTGAAACCGTAATTTTCGATTAAAACAGCGACTTTGCAGTGTTTTTTCGTATACTTTTTATAGATGTATTTGTGATTTCTTGGTCTCATTTCATAAAATGGAAGATATATTACAGATATAGAGATGATTTTGATTGGTTTTAGTAATGGAAATGGCGTGAAACTGAGCTCAAAGTAGCGGAAATGTCAACCAGCTTCCAGATGCTTATAGCAGTTCTAGGCATGTGTCCAGTGACTGTGTGTATATATAGAAACCAGAAGGAAGAAAGGAAGGACGAGATGAAAGGTAGTAAGGAAGGAAGGTAGGTAGGTAGAAAGGAAGTTAGGAAAGTGGGTGGGTGGGTGGGTGGGTGGGTGAGGTGGTGTGGGGGGGTAGGTAGGGGGGTGGTGGGGTGGGTGGGTGGTAGGTAGGTAGGTAGGTAGGTAGGTAGGAAGGAAGGAAGGAAGGAAGGAAGGAAGGAAGGAAGGTAGGAAGGAAGGTAGGAAGTAATGTAGGAAGGAATGTAGGAAGGAAGGTAAGAAGGAAGGTAAGAAGGAAGGAAGGAAGGAAGGAATGACGACCCAGACGACCATCAACCTAGGATAACTACTTAACACAACTGCCTGCTACTACTTTGAAGAAAACTGCTCACAAGAGGTGTTTTGTCTGTGCATATACAAAAAAAAACACCCACAAAAATGCAGACACACTCGTTTTATGTGTGAGGAATGTAAAACACCACTGTGCATAGAACCATGTTTCAAAGAGTTCCACAAGCTGCAGAACTTCTATGAACATGTCCAGTGACTGTACATTTGTATATATATTATAGAACAATAGTAATAAAGAATTTTTTGTATTGTTGGTTTGTGTAAACAAGTTTTGTAAACAATATAATGATAATAATGTTTGTGCGGTTATTGTGTTGCATACAACGAGTGTACAGTCAACCCCCAGATCTCGTCGGTAATCCGTTCCAGAGGGCCCATCGACCACCGGTTTGGTCGAACTCCGATTCTATTTTCCCATAAGAAATAATGGAAATAAAATTAATCCGTTTCAGACATCCAAAAGTATTAAAATAAAATATTTTTTTGAACTTTTTGACATTAAATTATACACAATTTTATGAAAAATTAAGAAATAATAGTACAATAACGTGTCACTTACATTTATTGAAGAGTTGTTGATGTGTGGAAGAGGGGAGGAGGGAAAAAGATGGAGTAGTATGCTAGTGTTAATGGAAGGAATCCTTCCATTAACACTCAGTGCAGTTCTTTTCTGGGGTTACTGGCCTTTTTCTTTGAATGCTACACTCCCTGCATAAATGTTACACTCCTGCATGAATACTACACTCCCTGCATGAATGCTACACTCCCTGCATGAATGCTACACTCCTGCATGAATGCTACACTCCCTGCATGAATGCTACACTCCCTGCATGAATGCTACACTCCCTGCATGAATGCTCACTCCCTGCATGAATGCTACACTCCCTGCATGAATGCTACACTCCCTGCATGAATGCTACACTCCTGCATGAATGCTACACTCCTCCATGAATGCTACACTCCTGCATGAATGCTACACTCCTGCATGAATGCTACACTCCCTGCATGAATGCCTCATGAACTCCCTCATGAATGCTACACTCCCGCATGAATGCTACACTCCCTGCATGAATGCTACACTCCTGCATGAATCTACACTCCCTGCATGGATGCTACACTCCCTGCATGGATGCTCACTCCCTGCATGGATGCTACACTCCCTGCATGGATGCACACTCCCTGCATGAATGCTACACTCCTGCATGAATGCTACACTCCTGCAGATGCTACCTCCCTGCATGAATGCTACACTCCCTGCATGAATGCTACACTCCTGCATGAATGCTACACTCCCTGCATGAATGCTACACTCCCTGCATCCCTGCTTCACTCCCTGCATCCCTGCTTCACTCCCTGCATCCCTGCTTCACTCCCTGCATCCCTCTTCTCACCTCCCCTGCACTCCTCCCCTGCTTCACTCCCTGCATCCCTGCTTCACTCCCTGCATACCTGCTTCACTCCCTGCATCCCTGCTTCACTCCCTTGCTTCACTCCCTGCATCCCTGCTTCACTCCCTGCAACACTCTTTACCACAGGCTTGGCACTAGGAGCTTTCTTGGGGCCCATGGTGGCTTATTTAACAGTTGCAAGCACTAAAAACAGTGGAATAATGACAATATACTGGTATGAATGCCTGGATGGTGGTCACTCTCGCTTGTAAACAATAGCACTGACACTCCGTGGAGTGCCCGGGCCCAGCTGGGACACGCGTACGCATCTGGGATGAATAGCCAACTCGTCCAACTCTGAGCAGATCGCCTAATACCGAGCCAAAATTCTCGTAAAAAAACCTGTCGAACACCGATTTGGACGACCTCCGACGCCGTCGAGCACCTGGGGTTGACTGAATATATGTACATTGCACCTTACTTTGGTCTCACAGGCCACATAAGTTACTTAGAAAAGAAAAAAAAATGAAAATACAAGAAACCTTCGAATGGGAGTAAATGAAAATATACTGGGTGAGCGGCATTCGCTGCTGTTGCCATATGTGGCTCAATTTCTAACAACTTTTCACCTCTATATCTTGGTAAGTACTGATCGCAAAAAAAATTTTTTTTAGGCTTAAAACAATCTGCGAAATAATCCTAACATTTTGGTAAGAAAAAATATTTTTTTTTTTTTTAATATTTCCCGACATAGAATGACAGTTTCAAAAAGGGGCCTCTGACAGTCAAAGGGTTAACTTCCTTGCTACACTTTTAACCCTTTCGGGGTCGGTGCCGTACTAGTACGCGTAAATTCTAGTGGCCTCAAATTAAGCGGGAAATGGCTGGTAGGCCTACATATGAAAGAATGGGTCTGTGTGGTCAGTGTGCGCAGTATAAAAAAATTCCTGCAGCACACACTGCATAATGAGAAAAAAAACTCTGACCATTTTTTTCGTTTAAAACAGCGACTTTGCAGTCCATTTTCGTATGGTATTTATTGATGTATTCTCGTTTTCTTGGTCTCATTTGATAGAAAGGAAGATATATTACAGAAATAGAGATGATTTTGATTGGTTTGACAATGACAAGTATCTTGAAATTGAGCTCAAAGTAGTGAAAATGCTCGATTTTAGCCGATGTTCAAGAGTAAACAAATCACACCATGTGTCCAATACACATCAACTGATGAGTCAAATATTCTTGCACAAGTGCGCTGATATTATTTATACCATTTTTACAATGATGCAGTTGTATACATAACAGTAAATCTTCTATTTTTTGAGAATAAAAATTCAAAATGGAAAGCAAAAGTAATGTAAGAGGGGCCTGGAGACGTGACTAATGAACAGAGAAGATGTTATTTTAATGCCAGGAATGTCTGCCTTGTTTATTCTGGACCCTATTTTGAAATTTGCATAGTTTGAAATTTGTGAAACTGGCCAAATTGCCATATTCTGACCACTATTTTGGGTAGTTGAAATTGGTAAATAGGCGGTTTCTTGTACTCAATCGATAGAAGAAATGGAGTTCTAGTGAAATAGCTATGATTTTAGTGGACTGGAACATTGGAATTGGCCCAAAATAGGGCTCAAATTGGGCGAAATCGCCGATGCGTAAACATCTTCGAGAATAAATTCGCGAGAGCATAATTCCGTACGTTTTCATTCAAATTTCATACTTTTGGTGTTGTTATGATCAGAAAAAGATTCTCTATCATTTCATAAGAAAAAAATATTATTTTTGTTTCCAAAAAATTTTCGACCCTGAGAATGTGTTTCCAAGAAGGCCTGTCGACCCCCAAAGGGTTAATGCTACACTTTATCGCTGGCAGGCACTATAGTCTTTATCAACTCCTGCTGTTTTAGTATGATAACATATCGTAGAATCACTGAATCACTTAAGAAGACATTCTTCGTAGTGCCAGCCCTTTGGTAAAGGGCTGGAACTAGGAGCTTTCTTGGGGCCCATGGTGGCTTATTTAGCAGTTGCAAGCACTAAAAACAATGGAATAATGACAAAATGTATGGTATGAATGCGTGGGTGCTGGTAAACAATGGCACACTGACTCTCAATGGAGTGTCGGGCCCGCTCAGGCCACACGTATGCGTCTGGGACGAATCACGAACTCCGAGCGGATCCACAAACACCGAACCAATATTTTTCTGAAAAAATATCACGAACTCCGATTTTCACGAACTCCGCGGGTCCACAGTATATACTCTAGAAGGAAGGAAGGAAGGAAGGAAGGAAGGAAGGAAGGAAGGAAGGAAGGTAGGTAGGTAGGTAGGTAGGTAGGTAGGTAGGTAGGTAGGTAGGTAGGTAGGTAGGTAGGTAGGTAGGTAGGAAGGAAGGAAGGAAGGAAGGAAGGAAGGAAGGAAGGAAGGAAGGAAGGAAGGTGCATGGGTGCTGGTAAACAATGGCACACTGACTCTCAATGGAGTGTTGGGCCCGCTCAGGCCACGCGTACGCGTCTGGGACGAATCACGAACTCCAAGCAGACCCATGAACACCGAACCAATATTTTTCCGAAAAAATATCACGAACTGTATATACTCTAGAAGGAAGGTAGGTAGAAAGGAAGTTAGGAAAGTAGGTAGGTAGGTAGGTAGGTACCTACTGTATATACTCTAGAATGAATAAAATATGTCATTACGAATGTGAGGACTGGTGATAGTTATTGTTGTTGGGTTTATAAGGGCCACTGACCATAAGCCACTGACCATAAGCTCTCCTTGCACTTCTATGTAAATCTCTATGTAAAATTGCGATGAAATAAAAATTATTATTATTATTATATAGTGGAGGAGGTACCACCAGTATTTGCACTAAAACAATGTATGTATGTAATTTATAAATAAGAAATATTTACACTTTATAAATAAGAAATATTTACACTTTATAAATAAGAAATATTTACACTTTATAAATAAGAAATATTTACACTTTATAAATAAGAAATATTTACACTTATCTTGGAGATGGTGGTAGAGGGCAGTTCTGGTCTCAGTGCCCCTATATTCCTCAAACAACAATGGAGGAGTTTAGTTTCGTGTCGTCATTTTTCTATCGCTTAATTGCTTAACTTACTTGCTACACTGTTAGTGCTGCACTTTATCGCTGGCTGGTGCTATAGCCTTTATCGACTCCACTTTGATACTTTGTTACGATTTCTTTCTTTAATTTTATGGTGTTTCTCACTTTCTTTACCAAAGGACTGGCACTAGGAGCTTTCTTTGGGCTCATGGTGGCTATTTAGCAGTCTCACACAATAATCAAAGGCCAAAAACAATGGATTGTTAAGAAATGTTTTGTATGAACTTGCAGGATAATGTTCACTCAACCAGAAACAATGCTACACTGCCTGAGAAAGTGCATGGGAGGCGGGCTTGCGGGCTTTGTATGTGCGCTGGGCACTGGACAGGTTCTGTACCATCAACGAAAACGGAGCCAATATTTCCACGAAAAAAGTGCACGAAAACTGAAATCAGCGATAACGGAGATACACGAAAATGGAGGTTGACTGTATTAGTCTGCCCAAAATGCCTAGGCATGCTAGTGGCCTTCTCTGTAATTAATATTTTATAACACGTAAACCACACATTGTAAGCTTTACAAGGAAATAAACTTTTTCATTTTCATTTTCGGGCCCTTTACATGCATAGCATTTTTGCACAGGGAGAGATGAACACGAGGGATATCGAAGAGTGATTTGTGTCTTGTATTATGTTTGTGTGTTCTGTTGTAGTTAGCAAGTAGGAGTTTGAGAGGAGGGTTTATATTTGAGTGTAGTGTTCTGTGCAAGGAGTAGGCACAATAATAGTGTGGATGTTTTGTATACTGAGTAAGTTAAGACTCTTGAAAAGTGGAGGAGTATGCTGTCTATTACAGGAGTTTGTAATCAACCGCACTGCAAGTTTTTGTTGGGTTATTAAAGGTTTAAGGTGATTTGCTGTGGTTGAGCCCCATGCACAAATACCATAGGTGACGTAAGGGTAGATGAGTGAGTGATATAGAGCAAGAGCTGATCGGGGTACATAGTACCATATCTTTGGGAGGTTTCCGTGCTTCCAGTCTTTTCATTTCTACTTGTCAACTTATGCCACTGTTTAACACTTACTCTTAAGATTAGACTTTTTTTGGCTCCTCGATGAAGAAAACCTTGTCTTGTGAACATGGTTCAGGGACCCAGAACACTGTTTTACTTCTAACTTGTTTGTAATCTTATCTTTCAAAGAATTGTTCTGAACTGTGGAGGAGTAAGCCAGATAAAATATTGTTACAGTGTCACCACACTAATTATCTATCCAATCCTGGACTAGAAAATTGCACTAATGCATATATTGTTACTACATTAAGGGCTTTCATGTCTCCCTACTCTAGAACAACTGTGGTTGTAAAATTTGTTTATTTACTAGAAAAAAGTTGAAGAATTTTGAGTCTAGCCAATAAACAGATAGATGACCACATGATTACATTCTTACCCTTAGGTAAGGAAGGAAGGACCTCAATAAGCAACAGGATTACTGTCATAGATACACATATAGTATTACTATTCCTCACCTTCATATGTAGTACAAATTATCTATACAGTACTAACATGCCAGGAGCAAGGGGCTAGTAATCCCTTCTCCTGTATACATTATTAAAGTTAAAAAGAGAAACTTTTGTTTTTCTTTTTGGGCCACCCTCCTTTGGTGGGATATGGCCAGTTTGTTGAAAGAAGATTATTCAAGTGCCATCAGTCATTAATGCGTACATTTTTCTAACAGCAATAATGAATAAATAACTTCTGTTGACTCTTACCCAGTTCCTTCTGTTGAACACTCACTCTCCCATCTCCACCACCCACACTTAAAGTTGACAGCAATTACTCTCACTGGCAATTCAAGTGTTGGAACTAACCAATCCAATGGCCAACAACAAGTGTAAAATTCGTCTACATCTGAAACAAGAGTGAATTACTGTCATTGTTAACTTATCCTCCATGTTTCAAGAAAAAATCTTTGAAACTTGCTGCAAGTGTGAAAAAAAAAGCTCATTAAAGAATTTAGTAGCAATATTTTAGATAAATAATGTTATTAGCAAGATAAATCTGATGGTCAGATTCAAGGGATGGACCAAGGGCAATTGCCTACACACTGTGGTTCCAGAAAATAAGTTATCTATACTACCCTATTAAGAAAAAAATTATACAGTGGAACCTCGGTTGTCAAACAAATTGGTTTTTGAACAAGGAATTCAAGAAACAAATGTCCTGATTTTTGTATGTGCTCTTGGTTGTCGACCGGCAACCTTCGGATCATGTGATCACAAAAGGCAGCAGTTAGAATGATAACAAATTCTCACTCCAGGCAACATACTCCACCAATATTCAAAAACCTAAACTTACTCACCATACAAGACATCCATACTTTTTACTGTGCCTATTACATACATAGAACACTCTATGCAGATATTAACCCACCACTCAAACTTCTCCTTACTAATTTTAACAGGACACATGACCATAACACTAGACACAGATCACTCCTCGATGTTCCCCGTGTCCACCTAACACTATGTAAAAACTCAATGCACATAAAAGGCACGAAAATTTGGAATTCATTACCTGTCATTGCCAAAGAAACCCTACCTGTACCCCAATTCAAAACGATGCTAAAAAACCACCTTCTCACCCAAAGATAATTGCTCCATATCAACCATTCCCAGCAAAGTAGAATAATCACTTAACGTAAAACCTGACTTTAAAGTCAATGTAATGTATGAATGAACGAATGAATGAATGTAAAACCTGTTATGAATAATACAGTGGTACCTCGACTTACGATATTTTTTCATTCCAGAATGCTGTTCAAGTGCCATTACCAAACGAATTTATCTCCTTAAGAAATAATGTAAAATAGACTAGTCTGTTTAGACCCCTAAAAGTACACTTACAAAAGCATTTAAAAAAATAAACTTACATAAAAGGGTGTGTTTGGGGACCATCGTAAGTCGAGGTACCACTGTACTTACTTAGCTAATTATTCCCACAACACTTATATTATAATGACCACGTAAACTAACTGCAATGCAATTAATTGTTTTAAATTGTTATCTCACTCAATTACATAGTTGCATTGCTGCAATAAATTGCTACAATTAATTGATATGTTCAACTTATATTCAAACTTTAAAACTTAGATATGCAACTTTACTTATTTTATAAATTATCAACCATAACTTTTTATTATTTTATTATTATTATTGCTTTAATTTGTTTAATCTGATTTAATTAATTTTATAATGAAGACAAAAGTACAAAACTATGTTAAAATTTCATAGCTTAAATACTCACCTTTACTCATTGTATACTATCTACAAAAATTCTTACAATCTAGTTTTAAGTTAATTTTAAGTCTGCCCAAAATGCCCTGCATACTAGGGGCTTTTGGCATGTACACCTCATGTAATCTCAATAACCAAATGTAATTCTTTGTATCATGTCCAAATAAAAATTATTATTATTATTATTATAAATTATTATTATAGTTCACAGTGTGGGTCTCAGTCAGTATAGTGATTAACGCATGTGCTGTAAACATCTCATGAGCTCTTGTAAACCTCCACCTTAACTACCTCGCATTAGTATTAAGGTTAAATAAAGATTTTAATACAAGTTAACCACTCTTATCTTGTCTAGATTTAAGTAGTTATTATATACTAGGATTAGTCTGCCTGAAATACCCCGGCATGATAGTGACTTTCTTTGTACTTAGCAAGCCAAAGTTGTAATTACACATTGTAACCTTTACAAAGAAATAAATTCTATCTTTACCTTGCTGTGCATCTTGTGAATTTTTTTGTTATTTTGCAGTTTTGGTGCAATCTTTTTAACCCTTTCGGGGTTTTGGTCGTACTAGTACGTCTTACGCACTGGGGTTATTGACGTACTAGTACGCCTAAATTCTAGTGCCCTCAAATCAAGTAGAAACAGGCTGTTAGGCCTAGATGTGATAGAATGGGTCTGTGCGGTCAGTGTGCGCAGTATAAAAAAATTCCTGCACCACACAGTGCATAATGAGGAAAAAAAAACTCTGACCGTGTTTTTGGTTTAAAACAGCGACTTTGCAGTCTATTTTCGTATGGTATTTATTGTTGTATTCTCGTTTTCTTGATCTCATTTGATAGAATGGAAGATATATTACAGAAATAGAGATGATTTTGATTGGTTTGACAATAACAAGTACCTTGAAATTGAGCTCAAAGTAGCGAAAATGTTCGATTTTTGATGATGTTCATGAGTAAACAAATCACACCATGCGTCCAATACACATCAACTGGCGAGTCTAATATTCATGCACAAGTGCTCTGATATTATTTATACCATTTTTACAATGATGCAGTTGTATACATAACAATAAATCTTCTATTTTTTTTGTGGGAATAAAAATTCAAAATGGAAAGCAAAAGTAATGTAAGTGGGGCCTGGAGACGTAACTAATGAACAGATAAGATGTTATTTTAGTGCCAGGAATGTCTGTCTTGTTTATTATGGATCCTATTTTGAAATTGGCATCGTTTGAAATTTGTGTGAAATTGGCCAAATTGCCATTTTCTGACCACTATTTTGGGTAGTTGAAATTGGTAAATAGGCGGTTTCTTGTACTCAATCGATAGAAAAAATGGAGTTCTAGCGAAATAGCTATAATTTTAGTAGACTGAATAATAATAATAGCATAAACATTAGTATCTTTATATTGTTTACAAAACTTGTTTACACAAATGAACAATACAAAAATATCTTTATTACTATTGTTCTATAATATATATACAAATGTACAGTCACTGGACATGTTCATAAACGTTCTGCAGCTTGTGGAACTCTTTGAAACATGGTTCCATGCACAGTGGTGTTTTACATTCCTCACACATAAACGAATGTCTCTGCATTTTGTGGGCGTTTTTGTATATGCACAGACAAAACATCTCTTCTGAGCAGTTTTCTTCAAAGTAGCAGCAGGCAGTTGTGTTAGGTAGTTATCCTAGGTTGGTGGTCGTCTGGGTCGTCATTCCTTCCTACATTCCTTCCTACATTCCTTCCTACCTTCCTTCCTACCTTCCTACCTTCCTTCCTACCTTCCTTCCTACCTTCCTTCCTACCTTCCTTCCTACCTTCCTTCCTACCTTCCTTCCTACCTTCCTTCCTACCTTCCTTCCTACCTTCCTTCCTTCCTTCCTACCTACCTACCTACCTACCTACCTACCTACCTACCTACCTACCTACCTACCTACCTACCTACCTACCTTCCTTCCTTCCTTCCTTCCTTCCTTCCTTTCATCTCGTCTTTCCTTTCTTCCTTCTGGTTTCTATAAATACACACACAGTCACTGGACACGTGCCTAGAACTGCTATAAGCTTCTGGAAGCTGGTTGTTGTGTCTGGGTCATCATTCCGACCTTCCTTCCTTCCTACATTCCTTCTAACCTTTCTTCCTACATTCCTTCCTTCCTTTCATCTCGTCCTTCCTTTCTTCCTTCCTCCTGATTTCTATATATACGCATATATAATCACTGGACACTTCATAGAATTGCTATTAGCTTCTGGAAGCTGGTTGTTGTTTCTGGGTCGTCATTCCTTCCTTCCTTCCTTCCTTCCTTCCTTCCTTCCTTCCTTCCAACCTTCCTTCCAACCTTCCTTCCAACCTTCCTTCCAACCTTCCTTCCAACCTTCCTTCCTACATGCCTTCCTACATGCCTTCCTACATTCCTTCCTACCTTCCTTCCTTTCTTTCATCTCCTTCCTTCCTTCCTTCTGGTTTCTATATATACACATATATAGTCACTGGACACTTCATAGAACTGACATTAGGCTTCTGGAAGCTGGTTGTTGTGAGTGTGTGGACTTGTAAATATGCTGAGTCAGGGTGCGGCTGCTGTCAAAATGACATATTATACCACTACTCACCTGTCAACACCCATGGGGTCCCAAGCTCTTCTTCCCCACAGTCCTTTCTACCTACTTACTTACCTAATTACGTACCTAATTACGTACCTACTTATGTACCTACTTACGTACCTACTTACGTACCTACTTGCTTACCTACTTGCTTACCTACTTGCTTACCTACTTGCTTACCTACTTGCTTACCTACTTGCTTACCTACTTGCTTACCTACTTGCTTACCTACTTGCTTACCTACTTGCTTACCTACTTACCTACCTACTTACCTACCTACTTGCCTACCTACTTACTTACATACCAACCTATTTCTATTGTTCTATAATATATATACACATATAATGACTGGACACTTTCCATCAACTTCCCTTACCGCTTGAAGTGTGTGGACTTCCTCTCATCTCCTTTCTTTCTTCTTTTGTTCTTTCCTTCCTCTCATCTCTACTTCCTTTCTTTCTTTCCTTCCTTCCTTTCCTCCTTCCTTCTTTACTTCCTTTCATCTCTTCTTTCCTTCCTTCCTTCCTTCCTCTCATCTCTTCCTTCCTTACTTTCTTTCTTCCTTCCTTCCTTCTGTTATCCTGGGCATTGCTTTCGGTCACAAACTCCTCAAAACCATGTGTTAGAGCTATCATTGAGGAAGAAAACAGTCCCAGATGCGCCGGGGAGTCAGATAATTCTTACCGCTAGGCATGCTGAACAAGGACTACTGAAATGGCGTTCCCACAATGCACCACTGGCTGCCCGATTTTTTTTATACTGCGCACACTGACCACACAGACCCATTCTCTCACATGTAGGCCTACCAGCTTTCTCCTGTTTGATTTGAGGCCGCTAGAATTTAGGCGTATAGATACGTCCGAAACAGTGGCTCGTAAGACGTATATATACGACCGAAACAGTCAAAGGGTTAATTGTGACGAGACAGGCCTCTTCTGGAAGAAAATGCCCAAGAGGACCTACATAACTGAAGAGAAAAAGTCAATGCCAGGACACAAGCCAATGAAAGACAGGCTCTGTTATTATGTGGTAATGAAAGTGAGGACTTGAAACTGAAGCCCTTACAGTACTTCTTTATCATTCTGAAAATCCACGAGTTTTTAAGAACAACAAAATTATTTAAAGTAAATTAGCTGTAATGTGGAGGGCCAGCACAAAAGCTTGGGTAACAGGACAATTTTTTATTGAGTGGGTTCATGAAGTCTTTGCTCCCACTGGCAAAAAGTACCTCATTAAAAACAGTTGCCACTCAGGGCCCTTTTACTTTTGGATAATGCTCCTGATCACCCTCCAAGCTTGGAAAACGAGTTGCTAGAGCAGTTTAGTTTTATAACTGTGAAGTTCTAGCCTCCTACCACCACTCCTCTTATCCAGCCCATGGACCAACAAGTCATTTCTAACTTTAAGAAACTCTACACCAAAGCACTTTTTGAAAGGTGCTCTGAAGTCACTTCAGAAACAAATTTAACCCTCAGGGAGCTCTGGAAAAACCATTTCTATATCCTCACCTGCTTGAGGCTGACAGACAAAGCCTGGGGGGATGTGTCTTCCAGGACTATGCAGTCAGCATGGATGAAATTGTGTCCTGACTTTGTGGCAGCCATGGATTTTGAAGGCTTTGAAGATGAGCCTGAGCCAGTAAAGGATATTGTGTCCCTGGGGAAGACCTTGGGCCTAGAGGTGACTGAATATGTGGAGGAGCATAGAACTGAACTCACAACAAAAGAACTTTTAGACCTTCAGAAGCAGCAGCATCAAATTGCAGCAGAGGAGCTGTCATCAGAGGAAGAGGAGGGAGAGGATGATGTGCCCACTGCACTTTTCAAGGTAATGTGTGCTAAATGGCATGAAGTGCAGGAGTTTGCTGAAAAATACCATCCAGACAAAGCAGTGGCCATCCATCAGTCTAACATATACAATGACACTGTAATGTCTCAATTTAGACAACTGTTAAAACAAAACCTGAAACAAACCTCAATGGACAGGTTTTTAGTGAGACAAAGAACCAGTGAGCCAGAACAAGGTGTTAGTGGTGAAAAGAGACAGAGAAGAGAAACAACACCAGAAGGAGAGTTGCCTGATATATTAGAAGGTAACTCTGCTTTCAAGCAGTAACATCCCTCCCTCCTCTCCTCCACCTCCTGCTTCCAGTATGTCATTAGCTCTCCTCTGACAAGTAAGAAGCAGTTAAATTTTCATTTACTGTACAGTATTTCAGTTAAAGTTTCTTTTAGTATTAATTTTTACAGTTTTATGTAGTATTTAGTATATATTTAATAAATTATTATATTGTCATTTGGAGATTACTTCCCGGTAAAAGTAGGTATTAGACAGGGATGTATAATGTCACCATGGTTTTTTTTTTCAACAAGTCGGCCGTCTCCCACCGAGGCAGGGTGACCAAAAATGAAAGAAAATCCCCAAAAAGAAAATACTTTCATCATCATTCAACACTTTCACTACACTCATACATAATCACTGTCTTTGCAGATACGACAGCTGAGAATAAGTCCCTCCCAGCTGTCACTATCCCAGACCCTTCCTTTAAAGTGCAGGCATTGTACTTCCCATTTCCAGGACTCAAGTCCAACTAAATCAATTAACTGGTTTCCCTGGATCCCTTCACAAAATGTTACCCTGCTCACACTCCAACAGCTCGTCAGGTCCCAAAAACCATTCGTCTCCATTCACTCCTATCTAACACGCTCACACATGCATGCTGGAAGTCCAAGCCCCTCGCCACAAAACTTCCTTTACCCCCCTCCCTCCAACCTTTTCGAGGACGACCCCTACTCCGCCTTCCTTCCCCTACAGATTTATACGGTCTCCAAGTCATTCTACTTTGATCCATTCTCTCTAAATGACCAAACCACCTCAACAACCCCTCTTCAGACCTCTGACAAATACTTTTAGTAACTCCACACCTTCTCCTAATTTCCACACTCCGAATTTTCTGCATAATATTTACACCACATATTGCCCTTAGACAGGACATCTCCACTGCCTCCAGCCGCCTCCTCGCTGCAGCATTTGCAACACATGCTTCACACCCATATAAGAGTGTTGGTACCACTATACTTTCGTACATTCCCTTCTTTGCCTCCATAGATAAAGTTTTTTGTCTCCATAGATACCTCAATTAGTAGGTTGGTAGACAGCAACCGCCCAGGGAGGTACTACCGTCCTGCCAAGTGAGTGTAAAATGAAAGCCTGTATTTGTTTTACATGATGGTAGGATTGCTGGTGTCTTTTTTCTGTCTCATAAACATGCAAGATTTCAGGTATGTCTTGTTACTTCTACTTACACTTAGGTCACACTACACATTCATGTACAAGCATATGTATATACACACACCCCTCTGGGTTTTCTTCTATTTTCTTACTAGTTCTTGTTCTTATTTCCTCTTATCTCCATGGGGAAGTGGAACAGAATTCTTCCTCCGTAAGCCATGCGTGTCGTAAGAGGCGACTAACATGCTGGGAGCAAGGGGCTAGTAACCCCTTCTCCTGTATATATTACTAAATGTAAAATGGGAAACTTTCGTTTTTCATTTTGGGCCACCCCACTTCGGTGGGAAACGGCCGACGTGTTGAAAGAGAAGAAAGATACCTCAATGCACATCATATCTTTTTTCCTTCATCAATTCTATGGTTAACCTCATCCTTCATAAACACATCCGCTGACATGTCAACTTTCAAATACAGTACAGTGAACCCCCGAGTAACGTAAAAACTTCATTCCAGAAGCCTGCTCAAGTGCCATTACCGAACGAATTTACTCCCTTAAGGAAATATGTCACGTAGGTTAGTCTATTTCAGACCCCCAAAAATACACTTCCACAAGCACTTACAATATTATACTTACATAATTGTACGATTTTCTGGGGTGTTTGTTACTCGGGGGTCCATTGTATCTGAAAACATTTATTTCTTCCATAATCCCTCTCTCTAATGTGATATCCAATTTTTCTTTTTTTAAATCGTTTGATACCCTCATCACCTTACTCTTATCTATGTTCACTTTTAACTTTCTACCTTTACACACCCTCCCAAACTCGTCCACTAACCTTTGCAACTTTTCTTTAGAATCTCCCATAAGCACAGTATCATCAGCAAAAAGTAACTGTGTCAACTCCCATTTTGCATTTAATTCCCCATAATTTAATCCCACCCCTCTCCCGAACACCCTAGCATTTACTTCTTTTACAACCCATCTATAAATATATTAAACAACCATGGTGACATTACACATCCCTGTCTAAGACCTACTTTTACCGGGAAGTAATCTCCCTCTCTCCTACACACCCTAACCTGAGCCTCACTATCCTCATAAAAACTCTTTACAGCCTTCAGTTACTTACTACCTATTCCATACACTTGCAACATTTGCCACATTGCTCCCCTATCCACTCTGTCATATGCCTTTTCTAAATCCATAAATGCAATGAAAACTTCTCTACCTTTATCTAAATACTGTTCCCATATATGCTTCACTGTAAAAACTTGATCTACACATCCCCTACCAACTCTAAAGCCTCCTTGCTCATCTGCAATCCTACTCTCTGTCTTACCTCTAATTCTTTCAATAATAACCCTGCCATACACTTTACCAGGTATACTCAGTAAACTTCTTCCCTATAATTTTTACACTCTCTTTATCCCCTTCCTTTATATAAAGGAACTATACATGCTCTCTGCCAATCCCTAGGTACCTTCCCTCTTTCATACATTTATTAAACAAAAATACCAACCACTCCAGCACTATATATCCCCCTGCTTTTAACATTTCTGTCATGATTCCATCAATTCCAGCTGCTTTACCCCTTTCATTCTACGTAATGCCTCACGCACCTCCCCCACACTCACATCCTGCTCTTCTTCACTCCTAAATGATGTTGTACCTCCCTGGCCAGTACATGAAATTACCGCCTCCCTTTTTTCATCGACATTTAAAAGTTCCTCAAAATATTCCCGCCATCTACCCAATACCTCCAGCTCCCCATCTACTAACTCCCTACTCTGTTTTTAACTGACAAATCCATTCGTTCCCAAGGCTTTCTTACCTTGTTTATCTAACTCCAAAATTTTTTCTTGTTTTCAGCAAAATTTCTATACAGAGCCTCTCCCATTCTTTCATCTCGCTCTTCTTTTGCACTCTCTCACCACTCTCTTCACCTTTCTTTACTCTCCATATACTCTGCTCTTCTATTAACACTTCTGTTTTGTAAAAACCTCTCATAAGCTACCTTTTTCTCTTTTATCACACCTTTACTTCTTCATTCCACCACTCACCTCCTCTTCCTCCTGCACCCACCCTCCTATAGCCACAAACTTCTGCCCCACATTCTAATACTGCATTTTTAAAACTATCCCAACTCTCTTCAACCCCCCACTACTCATACTTGCACTAGCCCACCTTTCTGCCAATAGTTGCTTATATCTCACCCTAACTTCCTCCTCCCTTAGTTTATACACTTTGTTGCCATTTTCTTTTTGTCCCATCTACCTTTTACTCTAACTGTAGCTACAACTAAATAATTATCCGAAATATCTGTTGCCCCTCTATAAACATGTACATCCTGAAGCCTACCCATCATCCTTTTATCCACCAATATATAATCCAACAAACTACTTTCCTTATGTGCTATATCATACCTTGTATATTTATTTATCCTCTTTTTCATAAAATATGTATTACTTATTACCAAACCTCTTTCTACACATAGCTCAATTAATGGTTCCCCATTTACATTTACCCCTGGCACCCCAAATTTACCTACTACTCCCTCCACAACATTTTTACCCACTTTAGCATTAAGATCCCCAACCACAATTACTCTCTCACTTGGTTCAAAACTCCCCACACACTCACTCAACATTTCCCAAAATCTCTCTCTCTCTTCTACACTTCTCTCTTCTTCAGGTGCAAAAACACTTTTCCACTTTTCACATCCAACCTTTATTTTACTCCACATAATCCTTGAATTTATACATTTATATTCCTTCTTTACCTGCCATAACTGATTATTCAACATTATTGCCACTCCTTCTTTAGCTTTAACTCTATTTGAAACCCCTGACCTAATCCCATTTATTTCTCCCCACTGAAACTCTCCTACCCCCTTCAGCTTTGTCTCACTTAAAGCCAGGACATCCAGCTTCTTTTCATTCATAACATCTACAATCATCTCTTTCTTATCATTCGCACAACATCCACGCACATTCAAACACCCCATTTTGACGGTTTTCTTCTTTTTCTTTTTAGTAAGCTATACAGGAAAAGGGGTTACTAGCCCATTGTTCCCGGCATTTTAGTTGACTTTTACAACACGCATGGCTTACGGATGAAAGATTCTTATTCCACTTCCCCATGGATATGAAAGGAAAAGCAATAAGAACAAGAATGGAATGGAAGATATATTACAGAAATAGAGATGATTTTGATTGGTTTGACAATGACAAGTACCTTGAAATTGAGCTCAAAGTAGCGAAAATGTTCGATTTTTGACGATGTTCAAGAGTAAACAAATCACACCATGCATCCAATATACATCAACTGGCGAGTCTAATATTCATGCACAAGTGCTCTGATATTATTTATATAATTTATACAATGATGCAGTTGTATACATAACAGTAAATCTTCTATTTTTTGTGAGAATAAAAATTAAAAATGAAAAGCAAAAGTAATGTATGAGGGGCCTGGAGACGTGACTAATGAACAGAGATGTTATTTTAGTGCCAGGAATGTCTGCCTTGTTTTTTCTGGACCCTATTTTGAAATTGGCATCATTTGAAATTTGTGTGAAATTGGCCAAATTGCCATTTTCTGACCACTATTTTGGGTAGTTGAAATTGGTAAATAAGCGGTTTCTTGTACTCAATCGATAGAAGAAATAGAGTTCTAGCGAAATAGCTATAATTTTAGTAGACTGAAACATTGGAATTTGCCAAAAATAGGGCTCAAAGTGGGCGAAATCGCCGATGCGTAAATGTCATCAATACCGCTAACTTCGCGAAAGCATAATTCCATTAGTTTTCGATCAAAATTCATAATTTTGGTGGCGTTATGATCGGAAAAAGATTCTCTATCATTCCATAAGAAATTTTTTTTTTTTTTCAAAACATTTTCGACCCCATTAACAGGTTTCCGAGAAGGCCTGTCGACCCCCAAAGGGTTAATATGACACCCTTACCTTCTATGTTCTGTCCCTTGAGAATATTTCTACGTTTTTCTTGTGATAAGAGTGGTCTGTATCTCTGCTGATCATGCTGACGCCATGTCCATGCTGCTCCACCTTTAATGCCATGAACCAGAATGATGTCTAGCAAAGGTGCCTAAATAAGATACCAAACAATATAAATAAAAAATGAAAATCTTATCAATACTATTTTATATTCAATAATCAATCAAAACAGTCTCTATATTCAATAATCAATCAAAACAGTCTTATATTCAATAATCAATCAAAACAGTCTCTATATTCAATAATCAATCAAAACAGTCTCTATATTCAATAATCAATCAAAACAGTCTCTATATTCAATAATCAATCAAAACAGTCTCTATATTCAATAATCAATCAAAACAGTCTCTATATTCAATAATCAATCAAAACAGTCTCTATATTCAATAATCAATCAAAACAGTCTCTATATTCAATAATCAATCTAAACAGTCTCTATATTCAATAATCAATCAAAACAGTCTCTATATTCAATAATTAATCAAAACAGTCTCTATATTCAATAATCAATCAAAACAGTCTCTATATTCAATAATCAATCAAAACAGTCTCTATATTCAATAATCAATCAAAACAGTCTCTATATTCAATAATCAATCAAAACAGTCTCTATATTCAATAATCAATCAAAACAGTCTATATATTCAATAATCAATCAAAACAGTCTCTATATTCAATAATCAATCAAAACAGTCTCTATATTCAATAATCAATCAAAACAGTCTCTATATTCAATAATCAATCAAAACAGTCTCTATATTCAATAATCAAAACAGTCTCTATATTCAATAATCAATCAAAACAGTATCTATATTCAATAATCAAAACAGTCTCTATATTCAATAATCAAAACAGTCCCTATATTCAATAATCAAAACAGTCTCTATATTCAATAATCAAAACAGTCCCTATATTCAATAATCAAAACAGTCTCTATATTCAATAATCAAAACAGTCTCTATATTCAATAATCAAAACAGTCTCTATATTCAATAATCAAAACAGTCTCTATATTCAATAATCAAAACAGTCTCTATATTCAATAATCAAAACAGTCTCTATATTCAATAATCAAAACAGTCTCTATATTCAATAATCAAAACAGTCTCTATATTCAATAATCAAAACAGTCTCTATATTCAATAATCAAAACAGTCTCTATATTCAATAATCAAAACAGTCTCTATATTCAATAATCAAAACAGTCTCTATATTCAATAATCAAAAAAGTCTATATATGTTCCAGGTCTGATGTCTCTCCTGCCCAGAATAGTCATAAACACTAAACAGTACACTAGGCAAGAGAGCACAAGTAAGTAATTTGATTTGGAATTTATTACCTATGATTACCAAAGAAACCCGGTCTGTACATCAATTCAAAACTGCTAAAAAAAAACACCTACTCGCCCAAAACTAAATACCCACTACTTTACATTACCTACAAAGTTATTAAATAACTTTACACTGCCTCAAAATAACATTATTCACTGTGTTACTCCCCTAGCCTCAAAACCCCCTACAAAATTGCTCAAAGAAAAATAATTTATCAAACATAATCTAGTACAAATGTTGAATCTTATACCTCATAATGCATATGCCATGTTATATCTTATAATGTATAAACCTGTTATAATTAATACCACCTAATATAAAGAAATCCATTCTCATGTACCCTTGTGCTCCTAGTAACTCATCTAATGACCATATAAACTGTTATTGCACCACAAATTATTGATTTAATTTGTTTGATCTGATTTAATAATTTTATTATGTAGACATATAAAACTGTAAATGATACAAAATTATAAAACAATTATGTTTCAAAAATGTCATGTTCAAATTTCATAGCTTAAATACTCAACTAAACTTATATTGTAAACTGTTTACTATAATTCTTACCATTTAGCCTCAAAACCCCTTACTTAATTGCTCAAAGAAAAATAATTTATCAAACATACTCTAGTACAAATGTTGAAACTTATACCTCATAATGTATAAACCTGTTATATCTCATAATGTATAAACCTGTTATAATTAATACAACCTAATATAAATCTCCTACATGACCAAGACCAGCAGGTAACTGAATTCACAAACACTATGAGCAACTGCTTATTACTACCAACAATATCAAAACCTACAAGAATCTCCGATAATAGTACCTCGTTACTAGACCACATCTGACTAACACAATATCCCTTAAAATCAGGCATAATCACAGAAAACACCACAGACCACTACCCTACCTTTCATAACTAACCTAGGCATTTGCCCCAAGAAATTGCAAAAGTTACCTTCAACTACATAATGAGTTGCTGTTAATAATTTTATATCAGCTATGAAACATTGACTGGTTAATGAATTGGAAACACATTCAGATACTAATGAATGCATCAAGAACTTTTTAAAAAAAAACAAAAATCTATAACAGACATTGCCCAAAAAAT
>WNWK01005876.1:0-113609 GCA_009830355.1 Cherax destructor
AATGTTCAAGAGTAAACAAATCACGCCACGCGTTCAATACACATCAATTGGTGAGTCTAATATTCTTTCACAAGTGCATTGATATTATTTTTACCATTTTTACAATAATGCAATAGTCTGCATAACAGTAAATCTTCTATTTTTTATGTGAATAAAAAATCAAAATAGAAAGCAAAAGTAATATAAGAGGGGCCTAAAGACGTGACTAATGAACAGATAACATCTTATTTTAGTGCCAGAAATGTCTGCATTGTTTATTCTGGACCCTATTTTGAAATTGACAACTTTTTTATTTTGTATGAAATTGGCCAAATTGCCAATTTCTGATCACTTTATTGGGTAGTTGAAATCGATAAATTGGTGGTTTCTTGTACTCAATCGATAGAACAAATGGAGTTCTAAAGAAATATCTATGAGTTTGGTCAACTGGAACAATGAAATTTACCGAAAATAGGGCTCAAAGTCGGCAAAATTGCTGATGCGTATATATTGCTGAGATCACTAACTTCGCGAGAGCGTAATTCCGTGAGTTTTCAATCAAATTTCAAACTTTTGGTGTCTTTACCATCAGGAAACGATTCTCTATCATATCATAAGAAAAAATAATTTATTTATTTTTTTTAAATTTTGCGACAACAGGAGAGCACTCAGGATTGAGGGTTGCAACAGTCAAAGGGTTAAAGAAGTAGTTTTGGATATTGGCTATTTGGAGTGACATCTAAACTGTCGTGTCTGAGCACCTCTGCAAAGACAGTGATTATGCGTGAATGATGGTGAAACTTCTGAATGAGGTGAAAGGTTTTTTTTTCTTTCTTTTTTTGTCATCCTGCCTTGGTGGGAAATGGCGGATGTGTTTAAAAAATAAATATGTATATATACATACACACTTTACTGAAGGAGGTAGGAGAGTTTCAGTGGGGAGAAATAAATGGGATTAGGTCAGGGGTTTCAAATACAGTTAGAGCTAAAGGAGGAGTGGCAATAATGTTGAATAATCAGTTATGGCAGGTAAAGAAGGAATATAAATGTATAAATTCAAGGATTATGTGGAGTAAAATAAAGGTTGGATGTGAAAAGTGGGTTATAGTAAGTGTTTATGCACCTGGAGAAGAGAGAAGTGTAGAGGAGAGAGAGAGATTTTGGGAAATGTTGAGTGAGTGTGTGGGGAGTTTTGAACCAAGTGAGAGAGTAATTGTGGTTGGGGATCTTAATGCTAAAGTGGGTAAAAATGTTGTGGAGGGTGTAGTAGGTAAATTTGGGGTGCCAGGGGTAAATGTAAATGGGGAGCCATTAATTGAGCTATGTGTAGAAAGAGGTTTGGTAATAAGTAATACATATTTTATGAAAAAGACGATAAATAAATATACAGTGGTACCTCGAGTTATGATATTTTTTCGTTCGAGAATGCTGTTCAAGTGCCATTACCAAACGAATTTATCCCCATAAGGAATAATGTAAAATAGACTAGTCCTTTACACCCCCAAAAATATACTTACAAAAGCATTTAAAAAAATAAACTTACATAAAAGGGTGATTTTGGGGACCATCGTAACTCGAGGTACCACTGTACAAGGTATGATATAGCGCATAAGGAAAGTAGTTTGTTGGATTATGTATTGGTGGATAAAAGGTTGATGGGTAGACTTCAGGATGTACATGTTTATAGAGGGGCAACGGATATATCGGATCATTATTTGGTTGTAGCTACAGTTAGAGTAAAAGGTAGATGGGTCAAAAAGAAAATGGCAACAGCAAGTAAGAGAGAGGTAAAAGTGTATAAACTAAGGGAGGAGGAAGTTAGGGTGAGATATAAGCAACTATTGGCAGAAAGGTGGGCTAGTGCAAGTATGAGTAGGGGGAAGGGGTTGAAGAGAGTTGGGATAGTTTTAAAAATGCAGTATTAGAATGTGGGGCAGAAGTTTGTGGCTATAGGAGGGTGGGTGCAGGAGGAAAGAGGAGTGAGTGGTGGAATGAAGAAGTAAAGGGTGTGATAAAAGAGAAAAAGGTAGCTTATGAGAGGTTTTTACAAAACAGAAGTGTTAATAGAAGAGCAGAGTATGTGGAGAGTAAAAGAAAGGTGAAGAGAGTGGTGAGAGTGCAAAAGAAGAGCGGATGAAAGAATGGGAGAGGCTCTGTCAAGAAATTTTGCTGAAAACAAGAAAAAATTTTGGAGTGAGCTAAACAAGGTAAGAAAGCCTAGGGAACAAATGGATTTGTCAGTTAAAAATGGAATAGGGAAGTTAGTAGATGGGGAGCTGGACGTATTGGGTAGATGGCGGGAATATTTTGAGGAACTTTTAAATGTCAATGAAAAAAGGGAGGCGGTAATATCATGTACTGGCCAAGGAGGTACAACATCGTTTAGAAGTGAAGAAGAGCAGGATGTGAGTGTGGGGGAGGTCCGTGAGGCATTACGTAGAATGAAAGGGGGTAAAGCAGCTGGAACTGACGGGATCATGACAGAAATGTTAAAAGCAGGGGAGGACATAGTGCTGGAGTGGTTGGTATTTTTGTTTAATAAATGTATGAGAGAGGGGAAGGTACCTAGGGATTGGCAGAGAGCATGTATAGTTCCTTTATATAAAGGGAAGGGGGATAAAAGAGAGTGTAAAAATTATAGGGGAATAAGTTTACTGAGTATACCAGGTAAAGTGTATGGCAGGGTTATTATTGAAAGAATTTGAGGTAAGACAGAGAGTAGGATTGCAGATAAGCAAGGAGGTTTTAGAGTGGGTAGGGGATGTGTAGATCAAGTGTTTACAGTGAAGCATATATGTGAACAGTATTTAGATAAAGGTAGAGAAGTTTTCACTGCATTTATGGATTTAGAAAAGGCATATGATAGAGTGGATAGGGGAGCAATGTGGCAAATGTTGCAAGTGTATGGAATAGGTAGTAAGTTACTGAAGGCTGTAAAGAGTTTTTATGAGGATAGTGAGGCTCAGGTTAGGGTGTGTAGGAGAGAGGGAGATTACTTCCCGGTAAAAGTAGGTCTTAGAGAGGGATGTGTAATGTCACCATTGTTGTTTAATATATTTATAGATGGGGTTGTAAAAGAAGTAAATGCTAGGGTGTTGGGGAGACGGGTGGGATTAAATTATGGGGAATTAAATGCAAAATGGGAGTTGACACAGTTACTTTTTGCTGATGATACTGTGCTTATGGGAGATTCTAAAGAAAAGTTGCAAAGGTTAGTGGACGAGTTTGGGAGAGTGTGTAAAGGTAGAAAGTTGAAAGTGAACATAGATAAGAGTAAGGTGATGAGGGTAATAAACAATTTAAATAAAGAAAAATTGGATATCACATTGGAGAGAGGGATTATGGAAGAAGTAAATGTTTTCAGATATTTGGGAGTTGACGTGTCAGCGGATGGGTTTATGAAGGATGAGGTTAACCATAGAATTGATGAAGGAAAAAAGGTGAGTGGTGCGTTGAGGTATCTGTGGAGACAAAAAACGTTATCCATGAAGGCAAAGAAGGGAATGTACGAAAGTATAGTAGTACCAACACTCTTATATGGGTGTGAAGCATGGGTTGCAAATGCTGCAGCGAGGAGGAGGCTGGAGGCAGTGGAGATGCCCTGTCTAAGGGCAGTGTGTGGTGTAAATATTATGCAGAAAATTTGGAATGTGGAAATTAGGAGAAGGTGTAAAGTTACTAAAAGTATTTGTCAGAGGGCTGAAGAGGGGTTGTTGAGGTGGTTTGGTCATTTAGAGAGAATGGATCAAAGTAGAATGACTTGGAGAGCGTATAAATCTGTAGGGGAAGGAAGGCGGGGTAGGGGTCGTCCTAGAAAAGGTTGGAGGGAGGGGTAAAGGAGGTTTTGTGGGTGAGGGGCTTGGACTTCCAGCAAGCATGTGTGAGCGTGTTAGATTAGAGTGAATGGAGACGAATGGTTTTTGGGACATGACGATCTGTTGGAGTGTGAGCAGTGTAACATTTTGTGAAGGGATTCAGGGAAACCAGTTAATTGATTTAGTTGGACTTGAGTCCTGGAAATGGGAAGTACAATGCCTGCACTTTAAAGGAGGGGTCTGGGATAGTGACAGCTGGGAGGGACTATTCTCAGCTGTCGTATCTGAGCGCCTCTGCAAAGACAGTGATTATGTATGAGTGTGGTGAAAGTGTTGAATGATGATGAAAGTATTTTCTTTTTGGGGATTTTCTTTCATTTTGGGTCACCCTGCCTCGGTGGGAGACGGCCGACTTGTTGAAAAAAAAAAAAAATCTGCAAGATGAATACAAAGGAGTTTTACATTCAGAAAGTCTTGGCTCCTAAATTAATTCTTTTTGTTTATTGGTTTTACAGTATTGTTGATCATAATCTGTGGGGCACTCTTGTACTGCTTTTTTTCATGTTTTAATAATTTTACATCAGTGGCTCTGAGAGTAAACCTAAGACTGAACACTCAGTTTGCCTAATTCTGTTGTGCTTTTGCACAATGCACCTTATTTTTATGCATGTACAGTATTAAATTCTGAAGTGCACTCCAAGGTAATACTGAAGAAATCACTAAAACACTCTGTGCTGATTGAAAAAAATTAATTGATTGATTTGTTGCATTAGTTATTGGCTTACAAAAATTTAGTTTTATGTACATACAGGTGGTTGCTTGGCTTCGTCAACCAAACATTATGGATATTCTATGTGAGAGGCATAGTGGCCTTCGTACCTCACCAGCCCTCAGGGACAAAGTCACAGCTATTCGAGTTGATGGCACTGTAGCGCTGGACAGACTCAGTCACGATGTTGATCTTACCATTGTACTTAGGTAAGGAAATGACAGTATCATTTTTGAATAAAGAATAAAGACACAATACCATGAATAGAGCAATACACATAAAACTTGCACACAGGAGATTGAAACTTGACAATGTTTCGATCCAGCGTGGACCATTAACTAGTCACACACACAGAAGTGCAAAGGTAAAAAGGCCAGAATATATACGATGGGAGTAGGGGACGGGAGTGGTAGAACGGGAGGAAGGGGTAGTAATATTGTAGTAGTAGTAGTTGTAGAAGTGCAACAGTGATAGAGGTGGCAATAAGATAGTAGTAGTGGTAGTGAAAAAAGGGGCAGAGGGTAGAGTGTGAATAAAGAAATAGTAGTAGCTGATAGTAATAATGGAGGTAGTCTGAAGAACAAGAGAAAAGAGGAGCACTGCAGGAGAGCTAGTAGATAACAGGGCTAGGACAAAATTCCAACAGGATTAAACCCCCATAGGACAGAACCCACCTAGGTAGAAGACAAGAAGGGTAATGAAAACATAGGAAAGGTGAATAGGTAGGGAGAGGAGCAGATAAAGATCGGGTCAAGTTTGCCAGGCTTTATACACAGCATTCAGAATATGAATCTTATTCCTGGCTTTGTCTTTGTAGATGCCTTCCTTTCTCATTACACTATCAAATGTTCCAAACCTCAGAACACTCATGGCTTGACCTGATCTTTATCTGCTCCTCTCCCTACCTCTTCACCTTTCCTGTCTTTGCCTAGGTGGGTTCTGTCCTGGGAAGGGTTTAGTCCTGCAGACCTATCCATGTGGTTCACTAGCTCTCCTGAAATGCTCCTGTGTTCTCTTTTTCCTTAGACTACCTCCACTATTACTTACTGCTACTAGTACTGAGCTAATTACTACTACTTAACTAACTTATTAAAACTACCACCACTACTACTACAATACTACTACTACTACTACCACCTCCTCCTGTTCTATCACTCCCATTCCCCACCCCACTCTTGTATATATTCTGGCTCCCTTTTCTTCACGCTTCTCTGTGTGACTAGTTAATGGTCCAAGTCAGACCAAAATGTCATAGGTTTCCTGTGTGTGGGTTGTTAGTGTATCATTTATTAATATTGTATTAAGTGTATAAAAAGAATATAGTATTAGTAAATATTCAGGAAGTATGGCTTTCATTTAATAAAATAATTTATGCATTATTTGTTCATTATGTCGCTTACAGTAAATCCTAAATATAATGGATCTCAATATAACAGACCTTTAAAATCATGGGTAAAATCCATTTGGTAAATTGTACTTTTAGCTCCTTTATTTTTAATGTTTATTACAGTGTATCTATAAATTGGGTGTACAGCACTACATTAGGTTTACACTAGTACTTTTTTCCTCTTTTAACATTCTGATTTAATGGACACTCAGACAGTCCTTCCTATTAGTTCATTGTATCAAGGGTTTACTGTACATCAAGACAATGAATATGCAGTAGCCTACTAGATATAAAAATATTTAATTAAATAGCTTTCGAATATTGGATTTAGAAATAAATGTTTTATTATTTGCAGTTTGTTTGAACATGAGATCATGTCATATGTGCCACCTACGATTGGTATATCTCCTCGTGGTTCCCCACAACCATCCCCTCAGGCCTCACCAGGATTGGCAAGGGCAAATGCTCGAGCACCAGCTCCTCACAGAAGGGATTTTGAAGCAAAGCTCAGGAATTTTTATAGAAAACTTGAAGGCAAAGGCTATGGGCAAGGTCCAAGTAAACTCAAGTGAGCAGTATTAAGTGTTTTATGTTTTTTTGGAGAAAAGAAGGTAAAAGACGAGAATATTGATTTGAACTAAATGTAAGGTGATACATTATTGAATAGGCAGATATCATTTATCCATGTACATCATCAAAAATACATTCATTGCATAAATTAATATCTTAAATTATTTCATGTTCACAAAACATGTAGTATAGAGAATTTGCATAACAGAGCCTTATGCAATGAGTTATATTTATATTTGCTGTAAATATCATATGTAGCACATTTTCATAACTGTTTATTCTGGGAATTACAGGTAATCTGAGGGTGAATCTTCAGAGGCCAACAGGAAGTGCTGCAATACACTTTTCCTCATAATTCATCTTAGATTTACAAATGTTTTCCCTGAATTTGGTAGCAGCATTAAGATATGTGTTTTTATAAAATTGCTTGGAAGTAACATACACATGAATATAATGTATTTTCTGACAATAACATTAAAAACAACTTGTTGAGGCTTTACTAAAGAACTAATGAGAATCAGATTGTGCTCATGTTTTAAATCTCGAATCAGTTTGAGTGCCAAAGCAAATCGTTGACATTTTCTAATATTAGTTTAATTTCAGACTGATATCAGACATCTTTTAGGTAACCTTTAATGGTCAAAAACACTATGCGTACTGTACCATATACGTACTTAAGAATCAGTTTTTATGAGTATTTTGGGTGCCCCATTTGTATATTTTTCTTTAATTTTTATCCTTAACCCTTTCGGGGTCGGTGCCGTACTAGTACGTTTTACGAGCAGGGGTTGGTGCCGTACTAGTACACGTAAATTCTAGCAGCTTCAAATTAAGCAGGAAACGGCTGATAGGCCTACATATGAAAGAATGGGTCTATGTGGTCAGTGTGCGCAGTATAAAAAAAATCCTGCACTACACACTGCATAATGAGAAAAAAAAAACTCCGACCGTTTTTTTTCGTTTAAAACACCGAATTTGCAGTCTATTTTCGTATGGTATTTATTGATGTATTCTCGTTTTCTTCATCTCATGTGATAGAATGAAAGATATATTACAGAAATAGAGATGATTTTGATTGGTTTGACAAGGACAAGTACCTTGAAATTGAACTCAAAGTAGTGAAAATGTTCGATTTTCGCCGATGTTCAACAGTAAACAAATCACACCATGCGTCCAATACACATCAACTGGCGAGTCTAATATTCTTACACAAGTGCGCTGATATTATTTATACCATTTTTACAATGATGCAGTTGTATACATAACAGTAAATCTTCTATTTTTTGTGAGAATAAAAATTAAAAATGGAATACAAAAGTAATGTAAGAGGGGCCTGGAGATGTGACTAATGAACAGAGAAGATGTTATTTTAGTACCAGGAATGTCTGCCTTGTTTATTCTGGACCCTATTTTGAAATTGGCATCGTTTGAAATTTGTGTGAAATTGACCAAATTGTCATTTTCTGACCACTATTTTGGGTAGTTGAAATTGGTAAATAGGCAGTATCTTGTACTCAATCGATAGAAGAAATGGAGTTCTAGTGAAATAGCTATGATTTTAGTGGACTGGAACATTGGAATTGGCCAAAAATAGGGCTCAAAGTGGGTGAAATCGCCGATGCGTAAACATCTTCGAGACTGATAACTTCGAGAGCATAATTCCATACGTTTTCATTCAAATTTCAAACTTTTGGTGTCGTTATGATCGGAAAAAGATTCTCTATCATTTCATAAGAATTTTTTTTTTTTTTCAAAAAAATATCGACTCTGAGAATGTGTTTCCGAGCAGGCCTGTCGACCCCGAAAGGGTTAATCTTCCCACCATTAACCCTTTGACTGTCACAAGTCCATTTCTGAAACTGTCATTCTGTCGCAAAATATTAAAAAAAAAAAAATGTACATATATACACTCGTTATGCAACACAATAACAGCACAAACATTAACATTATTACAGTGGACCCCCGAGTAACGAGCACCTCGGAAATTGTACAATTATGTAAGTATAATATTGTAAGTGCTTTTGTAAGTGTATTTTTGGGGGTCTGAAATGGACTAACCTACTTGACATTATTTCTTAACCCTTTCAGGGTCCAAGGGGGGTCTCCGAAACTCATTCTCAGGGTCCAAGAATTTAAAAAAAAAAAAAAAATTTTCTTATGAAATGATAGAGAATCTTTTTCCGATCATAACGCCACAAAAATTATGAAATTTGATCGAAAACAAACGGAATTATGCTTTCGCGAAGTTATCGGTATGGATGACATTTACGCATCGGCGATTTCGCCCACTTTGAGCCCTATTTTCGGCAAATTCCAATGTTTCAGTCTACTAAAATTATAGCTATTTCGCTAGAACTCCATTTCTTCTATCTATTGAGTACAAGAAACTGCCTATTTACCAATTGCGTACAACTACCCAAAATAGTGGTCAGAAAATGGCAATTTGGCCAATTTCACACAAATTTCAAACGATGCCAATTTCAAAATAGGGTCCAGAATAAACAAGGCAGACATTCCTGGCACTAAAATAACATCTTCTCTGTTCATTAGTCACGTTTCCAGGCCCCTCTTACATTACTTTTGCTTATCATTTTGAATTTTTATTCTCACAAAAAAATAGAAGATTTACTGTTATGTATACAACTGCATCATTGTAAAAATGGTATAAACAATATCAGAGCACTTGTGCATGAATATTAGACTTGCCAGTTGATGTGTATTGGACGCATGGTGTGATTTGTTTACTCTTGAACATCGTCAAAAATCGAACATTTTCGCTACTTTGAGCTCAATTTCAAGGTACTTGTCATTGTCAAACTAATCAAAATCATCTCTATTTCTGTAATATATCTTCCATTCTATCAAATGAGACCAAGAAAACGAGAATACATCAATAAATACCATACGAAAATAGACTGCAAAGTCGCTGTTTTAAACCAAAAATACGGTCAGTTTTTTTTCCTCATTATGCATTGTGTGGTGCAGGAATTTTTTTATACTGCGCACACTGACTGCACAGACCCATTCTATCACATCTAGGCCTAACAGCCTGTTTCTGCTTGATTTGAGGGCGCTAGAATTTAGGCGTACTAGTACATCAATAACCCCAGTGCGTAAGCCGTACTAGTACGTCAGTAACCCTGAAAGGGTTAAGGGAGTAAATTCGTTCGGTAATGGCACTTCAGCAGGCTTCTGGAATGAATTTTGCTCGTTACTCGGGGTCCACTGTATATTGTTTACAAAACTTGTTTACACAAACCAACAATACAAAAAATTGTTTATTGCTATTGTTCTATAATATACAATGGAACCCCGAGTTTCGAATATTCCCAACTCGCCCTATTATGTAAGTTTATTATTGTAAGTGCTTTTATAAGTGTATTTTTTGGGGTCTGAAACGGACTAATCTAATTTACATTATTCCTTATGGGAATAAATTCGTTTGGTAACAGCACTTGTGGAATTCTTTGAAACATGGGTATATGCACAGTGAAGTTTTACACTCCTCGCACATAAATCGAGTGTGTCTGCGTTTTTGTGGTATGTGCACAGACAAAACACCTCTTCTGAGCACTTTTCTTGAAAGTAGTAGCAGGCAGTTGTATGGGGTAGTGATCACCAAGCCTCAGATGAGAGGGCATGTGTTGATAATTTCATGGGCGCTGGTCTATTGCAGGTGTTGTTCCTTGGTACTTGAATATAATTTGTCTGATGACTGACAAACAAAATTCACCATATTTTGGTTTGTTGTTGGTCTTCAACTTGTACTTGTTATAAGCAGTCAGCATGGAAATGTCAAGAAGATGGAAAAAAGAGTTTTATGTTCCACTTATAACTCTTGTGAACACAGTCAGTAAACCCAATCTGCATGTCACATTTGTCCACTAAGTGCATATTGAGGTTGTAGTCCATCACAGCTGCAGGTTTTAGAATGGGTTCATTGGTCTCTCTATTCTGCCTGCCACTGTCTGTCATTTCGTTTTGGTGAACTGATGTCAACAATGTGACATCACGTTTGTCATGCCACTGAAATGCCATGATGTCATTGGCAGCAAACGCCTGCACATCACCTCTACGAGTGCCTGCGTCGAACCTAGGCATATGCTTGCGATTTCCACGCACTGTGCCACACACGTCTTGTCATGTTCACTCGCAAGAAATCACTGAGTATGGGGCTTGTGTACCAGTTATCAGTATATAATTTATGCCCCTTACCAAGATATGGTTCCATCATTGTTCTAACCACATCACCAGAGATACCCAATAACTTCATGGTATCTCTCAATGTATTACTGCCAGTGTACACAATTTTATCCAGAACCAGACCACTTTTGCAATCACACAGTACAAATAACTTTATACCAAAGCGTTTCCTCTTGCTTGGTATATACTGCTTGAACGACAGTCTGCCTTTGAACAAAATCAAAGACTCATCAATAACAAGCTTCCTGAAGGGATAAAAATACATACAGCACTTTTGTTTCAGGTACATGAACACATTCCTGATCTTATATAACCTATCGTTTCTGTCAGGCCTTGTTTTCTCTGAGAAGTGTAGCATATGTAACAGTATCAAAAATCGATTCACTGGTATAACATCACTAAAACCTGGGGTTGAAATCAGGCGTTCCGTCGACCAGTATGCAGTGACTGTGTGCTTATACAGTGGACCCCCGAGTATCGTAATTAATCCGTTCCAGGAGCTAGTACTTAACACGAAGTTTACGAAATTCGAACCATTATTTCCCATAAGAAATAATATAAATACAATTAATCCGTTCCACAAAAAAATATTCACATACTAAATTAAAAACAATATATATATATATATATATAAGTAAGTCTTAGACAGGGATGTGTAATGTTACCATGGTTGTTTAATATATTTATAGATGGGGTTGTAAAAGAAGTAAATGCTAGGGTGTTGGGGAGAGGGGTGGGATTAAATTATGGAGAATTAAATGCAAAATGGGAGTTGACACAGTTACTTTTTGCTGATGATACTGTGCTTATGGGAGATTCTAAAGAAAAGTTGCAAAGGTTAGTGGACGAGTTTGGGAGAGTGTGTAAAGGTAGAAAGTTAAAAGTGAACATAGATAAGAGTAAGGTGATGAGGGTATCAAATGATTTAAATAAAGAAAAATTGGATATCACATTGGAGAGAGGGATTATGGAAGAAGTAAATGTTTTCAGATATTTGGGAGTTGACGTGTCAGCGGATGGGTTTATGAAGGATGAGGTTATCCATAGAATTGATGAAGGAAAAAGGTGAGTGGTGCATTGAGGTATCTGTGGAGACAAAAACGTTATCCATGAAGGCAAAGAAGAGAATGTACGAAAGTATAGTGGTACCAACACTCTTATATGGGTGTGAAGCATGGGTTGCAAATGCTGCAGCGAGGAGGAGGCTGGAGGCAGTGGAGATGTCCTGTCTAAGGGCAATGTGTGGTGTAAATATTATGCAGAAAATTCGGAATGTGGAAATTAGGAGAAGGTGTGGAGTTACTAAAAGTATTTGTCAGAGGGCTGAAGAAGGGTTGTTGAGGTGGTTTGGTCATTTAGAGAGAATGGATCAAAGTAGAATGACTTGGAGAGCGTATAAATCTGTAGGGGAAGGAAGGCGGGGTGGGGTCGTCCTAGAAAAGGTTGGAGGGAAGGGGTAAAGGAGGTTTTGTGGGCGAGGGGCTTGGACTTCCAGCAAGCATGTGTGAGCGTGTTAGATAGGAGTGAATGGAGACGAATGGTTTTGGGACATGACGATCTGTTGGAGTGTGAGCAGGGTAACATTTTGTGAAGGGATTCAGGGAAACCAGTTAATTGATTTAGTTGGACTTGAGTCCTGGAAATGGGAAGTACAATGCCTGCACTTTAAAGGAGGGGTCTGAGATAGTGACAGCTGGGAGGGACTTTTCTCAGCTGTCGTATCTGAGCTCCTCTGCAAAGACAGTGATTATGTATGAGTGTGGTGAAAGTGTTGAATGATGATGAAAGTATTTTCTTTTTGGGGATTTTCTTTCTTTTTGGGTCACCCTGCCTCGGTGGGAGACGGCCGACTTGTTGAAAAAAAAAAAAATATATATATACATTTACTTACCTTTATTGAAGAGTTGAAGGCATCTGGAAGGTAGAGTTGCTGATAGGGGCAGGGAGTTAGTGGTTGGAAGGGGAATCCCCCTCCAAAAGGACTTCAGGTAACAAGTCCCTCTCTGGGGTTACTTCCCTTTTTGGTCTTTTAATGCCACTAGGACCAGCTTCAGAGTCACCAGACCCCTGCCTGATAAAGTAACTGTCCAGAGTCCTCTGTTTCTGGCGACCCTTCAACACTTTCCTGAAGTGCGACATGGCTCTGTCACTGAAGTGGCTGCACAGAAGGCTCATTTCAGCTTGCTCAGGGTGGTTTCTTTCAACAAATGTCTGCAACTCATTCCACTTTGTACACATCTCCTTAAGCACTGAAGAGGGCACCTCCTTCTGTCTCTCACACTCCTCCTTTGAAGCAATAACCTCAGCTGTGGTCTGTTGCTGTTCCAGATGAAGCTCTTGCAGCTCTTCAGTTGTTAGCTCTACCCTGTGGGCCTCCACCAACTCTTCCACATCCTCACCACTCACCTCCAACCCCAGGCTGTTCACCAATGCCACAATAGAGTCCACAACAGGCACAGTGTCATCAGGGTCAAGGTCAGGGTCAGCCTCAAATCCTTCAAAATCCCTCTGTTGGACACAACCTGGCCACAATGGTCTCCAAGCAGAGTTCAAAGTCCTGGAAGTCACTCCCTCCCAAGCCTTACCTATAAGGCGGGTGCAATGCACAATGTTGAAGTGATCTTTCCAGAACTCTCTTAGGGTCAACTCAGTGTCCGAGGTCACTTCAAAGCACTTTTCAAACAGTGCTTTGGTGTACAGTTTCTTGAAGTTGGAAATGACCTGCTGGTCCATGGGCTGGAGGAGAGGAGTGGTGTTAGGAGGCAAGAACTTCACTCTGATGAAATTAAACTTGTCAGACAAACACTCTTGCAAGTTGTGAGGGTGAGCAGGAGCATTGTCCAGTATCAGGAGGCACTTGAGTGGCAATTTCTTTTCCAAGAGGTATTTCTTCACAGTAGGGCCAAACACTCCAGTCACCCATTCCTTGAAAATCTCCGTAGTGACCCATGCCTTGGTGTTAGCCTTCCAATGCACACACAAATTATTCTTGTCAACACTGTGATTCTTGAAGGGTCTGGGATTTTCATAGTGATACACCAGTAAAGGCTTCACTTTAAAATCCCCACTAGCATTAGAACAAAACATGAGAGTTAGCCTGTCTTTCATAGGCTTGTGTCCTGGCTGTGCCTTTTCCTCCTGAGTAATGTAGGTCCTGTTGGGCATTTTCTTCCAAAACAGGCCTGTTTCATCACAGTTAAACACTTGTTAGGGGAGGAATTGTTCAGCCTCTACGAACCCCTGGAATTCATGCACAAATTTTTCAGCTGCACGTTTGTCAGAGCTGGCTGCCTCACCATGTCTCACAACACTGTGTATGCCACTACGTTTCTTAAACCTGTCAAACCAGCCTTTGCTGGCTTTAAAATCACTTGCCTCACCACTGGTTGCAGGCATTGTCTTGACAAGATCTGCATGCAACTTCCTTGCCTTTTCACAAATTATCGCCATGGAAATACTATCACCCGCTCTCTGTTTTTCATGGATCCACACCAACAACAACTTCTCAACCTCATCCACTGTTTTCGATCTATTTTTCGTTAACATATCAACCCCTTTTGCAACATTAGCTTCCTTGATCTCATTTCTCTTTGCCAGGATAGAGCTGATAGTAGAAGGGGTTTTGTTGTACATCCTGGCAAGATCACTCAGACGTACGCCACTCTCATATTTTTCTATAATCTCTTTCTTCAGTTCGATGGTGTTCCTCACTTTCTTTACCAAAGGGGTGCCACTAGGAAGCTTCTTTTGACCCATGGTGACTTATTTCACAGTGACAGTCACTAAACCACCAAAAAAAACACCAAATGTAGTGTGAATGTTTGAAAGAGCGCGCTAGGTAATGTTCTCTCAATGGTAAACAACGATTCACTGGCGGCGTCCTGCATCCCGCGCAGGCGCGGAGCAGGCGGACAGGTCTAATACGTTACGAAACACGAGCCATTTTACGATTCTCGAAATCGAAAAAAGCTTACGAAACACGATGTTTACGAAATAAGAACCTTACGAAACTCGGGGGTCCACTGTACATGTACACATGTGACATAAGCATTATTGTGGCAAAGAACAAGTACATCTCTGCCATAGTTGTGTCCTTCCACTGGTGTAGCCGTGACCTTGGTGAAAGAATTGTGTTTGCCATGGTGTCTCATAAAGTGTGCTTCCTGACAATAATCCATAGGGTTCATCAGAATAACTGAAAGCTTTCATTTCCTCCGTAAGCCATGCGTGTTAAATCGAACTAAAATGCTGAACAATGGGCAGTAACCTTTTCCTGTATAGCTTACTAAAAAGAAAAAGAAGAAAACCGTCAAAGTGGGATGTTTGAATGTGCGTGGATGTTGTGCGAATGATAAGAAAGAGATGATTGTAGATGTTATGAATGAAAAGAAGCTGGATGTCCTGGCTTTAAGTGAGACAAAGCTGAATGGGGTAGGAGAGATTCACTGGGGAGATATAAATGGGATTAGGTCAGGGGTTTCAAATAGAGTTAGAGCTAAAGAAGGAGTGGCAATAATGTTGAATAATCAGTTATGGTTTGTAAAGAGGGAATATAAATGTATAAATTCAAGGATTATGTGGAGTAAAATAAAGGTTGGATGTGAAAAGTGGGTTATAGTAAGTGTTTATGCACCTGGAGAAGAGAGAAGTGTAGAGGAGAGAGAGAGATTTTGGGAAATGTTGAGTGAGTGTGTAGGGAGTTTTGAACCAAGTGAGAGAGTAATTGTGGTTGGGGATCTTAATGCTAAAGTGGGTAAAAATGTTGTGGAGGGAGTAGTAGGTAAATTTGGGGTGCCAGGGGTAAATGTAAATGGGGAACCATTAATTGAGCTATGTGTAGAAAGAGGTTTGGTAATAAGTAATACATATTTTATGAAAAAGAGGATAAATAAATATATAAGTTATGATATAGCACGTAAGGAAAGTAGTTTGTTGGATTATGTATTAGTGGATAAAAGGTTGATGGGTAGGCTTCAGGATGTACATGTTTATAGAAGGGCACCGGATATATCGGATCATTATTTGGTTGTAGCTACAGTTAGAGTAAAAGGTAGATGGGACAAAAAGAAAATGGCAACAGCAAGTAAGAGAGAGGTAAAAGTGTATAAACTAAGGGAGGAGGAAGTTAGGGTGAGATATAAGCAACTATTGGCAGAAAGGTGGGCTAGTGCAAGTATGAGTAGTGGGGGGGTTGAAGAGAGTTGAGATAGTTTTAAAAATGCAGTATTAGAATGTGGGGCAGAAGTTTGTGGCTATAGGAGGGTGGGTGAAGGAGGAAAGAGGAGTGAGTGGTGGAATGAAGAAGTAAAGGGTGTGATAAAAGAGAGAAAGGTAGCTTATGAGAGGTTTTTACAAAACAGAAGTGTAAATAGAAGAGCAGAGTATATGGAGAGTAAAAGAAAGGTGAAGAGAGTGGTGAGAGAGTGCAAAAGAAGAGCGGATGAAAGAATGGGAGAGGCTCTTGTCAAGAAATTTTGCTGAAAACAAGAAAAAATTTTGGAGTGAGATAAACAAGGTAAGAAAGCCTAGGGAACGAATGGATTTGTCAGTTAAAAACAGAGTAGGGGAGTTAGTAGATGGGGAGCTGGAGGTATTGGGTAGATGGCGGGAATATTTTGAGGAACTTTTAAATGTCGATGAAAAAAGGGAGGCGGTAATTTCATGTACTGGCAAGGGAGGTACAACATCGCTTAGGAGTGAAGAAGAGCATGATGTGAGTGTGGGGGAGGTGCGTGAGGCATTACGTAGAATGAAAGGGGGTAAAGCAGCTGGAACTGACGGGATCATGACAGAAATGTTAAAAGCAGGGGGGGATATAGTGTTGGAGTGGTTGGTATTTTTGTTTAATAAATATATGAAAGAGGAAAAGGTACCTAGGGATTGGCAGAGAGCATGTATAGTTCCTTTATATAAAGGGAAGGGGGATAAAAGAGAATGTAAAAATTATAGGGGAATAAGTTTACTGAGTATACCAGGTAAAGTGTATGGCAGGGTTATTATTGAAAGAATTAGAGGTAAGACAGAGAGTAGGATTGCAGATGAGCAAGGAGGCTTTAGAGTGGGTAGGGGATGTGTAGATCAAGTGTTTACAGTGAAGCATATATGTGAACAGTATTTAGATAAAGATAGAGAAGTTTTCATTGCATTTATGAATTAAGAAAAGGCATATGATAGAGTGGATAGGGGAGCAATGTGGCAAATGTTGCAAGTGTATGGAATAGGTAGTAAGTTACTGAAGGCTGTAAAGAGTTTTTATGATGATAGTGAAGCTCAGGTTAGGGTGTGTAGGAGAGGGAGATTACTTCCCGGTAAAAGTAGGTCTTAGAGAGGGATGTGTAATGTCACCATTGTTGTTTAATATATTTATAGATGGGGTTGTAAAAGAAGTAAATGCTAGGGTGTTGGGGAGAGGGGTGGGATTAAATTATGGAGAATTAAATGCAAAATGGGAGTTGGCACAGTTACTTTTTGCTGATGATACTGTGCTTATGGGAGATTCTAAAGAAAAGTTGCAAAGGTTAGTGGACGAGTTTGGGAGAGTGTGTAAAGGTAGAAAGTTGAAAGTGAACATAGATAAGAGTAAGGTGATGAGGGTATCAAACGATTTAAATAAAGAAAAATTGGATATCACATTGGAGAGAGGGATTATGGAAGAAGTAAATGTTTTCAGATATTTGGGAGTTGACGTGTCAGCGGATGGGTTTATGAAGGATGAGGTTAACCATAGAATTGATGAAGGAAAAAAGGTGAGTGGTGCGTTGAGGTATCTGTGAAGACAAAGAACGTTATCCATGGAGGCAAAGAAGGGAATGTACGAAAGTATAGTGGTACCAACACTCTTATATGGGTGTGAAGCATGGGTTGCAAATGCTGCAGCGAGGAGGAGGCTGGAGGCAGTGGAGATGTTCTGTCTAAGGGCAATGTGTGGTGTAAATATTATGCAGAAAATTCGGAATGTGGAAATTAGGAGAAGGTGTGGAGTTACTAAAATTATTTGTCAGAGGGCTGAAGAGGGGTTGTTGAGGTGGTTTGGTCATTTAGAGAGAATGGATCAAAGTAGAATGACTTGGAGAGCGTATAAATCTGTAGGGGAAGGAAGGCGGGGTAGGGGTCGTCCTAGAAAAGGTTGGAGGGAGGGGGTAAAGGAGGTTTTGTCGGCGAGGGGCTTGGACTTCCAGCAAGCATGTGTGAGCGTGTTAGATAGGAGTGAATGGAGATGAATGGTTTTTGGGACATGACGATCTGTTGGAGTGTGAGCAGGGTAACATTTTATGAAGGGATTCAGGGAAACCAGTTAATTGATTTAGTTGGACTTGAGTCCTGGAAATGGGAAGTACAATGCCTGCACTTTAACCCTTTGAGGGTCGAGAGGCCCTCTCCAGAACTTGTTCTCAGGGTCGAGAAATTTAAAAAAATAAATAAATTATTTTTTCTTATGAAATGATAGAGAATCTTTTTCCGATCATAACGCCACCAAAATTATGAAATTTGATGGAAAACTAACGGAGTTATGCTCTCGCGAAGTTAGCGGTATCGATGACATTTACGCGTCGGCGGTTTCGCCCACTTTGAGGCCTATTTTCGACAAATTCCAATGTTTCTGTCTACTAAAATTATAGCTATTTCGCTAGAACTCCATTTTGTCTATCGATTGAGTACAAGAAACCGCCAATTTACCAATTACAACTACCCAAAATAGTGGTCAGAAAATGGCAATTTGGCCAATTTCACACAAATTTCAAACGATGCCAATATCAAAATAGGGTCCAGAATAAACAATGCAGACATTCATGGCACTAAAATAACATCTTTTCTGTTCATTAGTCACATCTCCATGCCCCTTTTACGTTACTTTTGCTTTCGATTTTGAATTTTTATTTTCACAAAAAATAGAAGATTTATTGTTATGTATTCAACTGCATCATTGTAGAAACGGTATAAATAATATCAGTGCACTTGTGCAAGCATATTAGACATGCCAGTTGATGTGTATTGGACGCATGGTGTGATTTGTTTACTCTTGAACATCGACAAAAATCGAACATTTTCGCTAATTTGCGCTCAGTTTCAAGGTACTTGTCGTCGAAAAACCAATCAAAATCATCACCATTTGTATAGTATATCTTCCATTATATCGAATGAGACCAAGAAAACCAGAATACAACCACAAATACCATACGAAAATACACCCGAAAGTCGCTGTTTTAAACCAAAAAAACGGTCAGTTTTTTTTTTCTCATTATGCACTGTGTGCTTCAGGATTTTTTTTATACTGCGCACACTGACCACGCAGACCCATTCTTTCATATGTAGGCCTGCCAGCTTTCTTCCACCAGATTTGAAGGCACTAGAATTTAGGCGTACAAGTACGTGACCGACCCTGGCTGCACTGACGTACTAGTACGGGACCGACCCTCAAAGGGTTAAAGGAGGGGTCTGGGATAGTGACAGCTGGGAGGGACTATTCACAGCTGTCGTATCTGAGCGCCTCTGCAAAGACAGTGATTATGTATGAGTGTGGTGAAAGTGTTGAATGATGATGAAAGTATTTTCTTTTTGGGGATTTTCTTTCCTTTTGGGTCACCCTGCCTTGGTGGGAGACGGCCGACTTGTTGAAAAAAAAAAAAATCCAGTTCAGTGGCATTGTTCCCAAATGTACACAATGGCCATATTCCACTTTGTGTTTCATCAAAGTCATGGGGATTGGGAACAAAATTGGCAGCTTGCTGCCTATCCCAGATGCGGTCTGTTGGTTGGTACTGGATATTGACAGGTGGTTGTGGTTGAGGAGGTTGTGGTTGTGCAGGTTGTGGAAGTGTGGGGGTGGTTGAGGCTGGTTGTGGCTGTGCTGAGTTAGCAGTGTGACCCGCTTCTGGTGCCACATGACTTTACGCCACCGCTAACACTACCACCACCTGCCCCATGCACTTTACGCATCCCCATTGCAACAATCATCTTCACTATCAGTTTGTGGTGTAGGGCCAAGGGATGTACTCCGAGATTTACTCCTTTTTCTTGGAATATCATATGGCACACTACCAGAACACATGCTGTGTCGTACATACTGCTGCTTCACTGGAGAATATTCTCCTCCCTCATTGTCGCAACTCGAGCTGCTTTCAGTAGCTTGGAAATCACTATCATTATCACTTTCACTTCTCGCATCCGAGCCCTGTACATGGGGAAATAGTTTCCTCTTTCGTCCTGGTACAGGTGAATGTGAATGAGATGGCCCAGCACCAGAGGTGGAAGGTTGAGGGTCATCTAGGTTTTCATCACTAATTACGTTATCCTGGGCACTGCTTTGGGTCACACCCTCCTGAAAACCATGGAATTCACTTTCACTGGCACTTCCATCACTGTTAGAACTATCACTTGGGAAGAGAAGACCTCCAATTCGCCGGGGAGTAAGGTACTTCTTACTGCGAGGCATGGTGAACAAGGACTACCAACATGCCGTTCCCACAATGCACCACTGAGTCCCCGATTTTTTTCATACTGCGCACACCCATCACGCAGACCCATTCTCTCACATGTAGGCCTACCAGCTTTCTCCCGCTTGATTTGAAGCCGCTAGAATTTACGCGTATTAATACGTCCGAAACATTGGCTCGTAAGACGTATATATACGACCGAAACAGTCAAAGGGTTAAAGTTAAACCATAGATATTTAATTGAAATTACTAATTGACTAGTGTTTTGAGATTCTTTGAGACTATACTCCTTTTAAAATGTTTGAAATTACACTTTTTTTTGCTTCATCCATCTTCCACCAAGGTAGGGTGACCCATAAAAGGAAAGGCATGCACCATCATTTGTTTAATTGATGTCTTGCCAAAAGTGTGCTGACATTACAATCTAGAAGACCATCCAAACTGCAGCATCCCCACTCTTCCTTCAGAGGGCAGGCACTGCCCTTCCCACCTCCAGGACTCAAGTCCAGCTTACCAGTTTTCCTGAATTCCTTGCTAAATGTTACCTTGCTTACACCATCAACACATTAAGCATTTATAGCGACTTATTTCCACTCTCATCTAACATGCTCACACAAGCTTGTTGGATGCTCCAGCTATTCCTGGGTTGACCGCTAACCCCCTTCTTCCTTCTACTCCATACTTATACACCCTCTTTATCTTCCTATCTTCCTACAACTTCTTTAAATACCCAAACCACCTCAACAATCCATCCTCAGTTCTTGGTGACCCCATACCATCTAATTTCCATGTTCCAGATTCTTTGCATAATATAGGATGGGGATGATGCAGTCATAGGATAATCTTATTGTGATGTCGGCACACTTCTGGAAAGACAGCAGTTGAATGAATGATGTGAAATATGTTTTCTTCTTTGGGTCAGTCTGCCTTGGCAGAAGATGGCTGTTGAGTTAAACAAACAAACAGAAAAAAAGAAGTCTAGGATGAAAAAAAGGTTGACTCGGAGATTGCAGTAAAATATTAAATGATAATGTTTTGAGAGCATTCATATATCTATATTTAAGTTTACTGTATTCAAGACTGTAAATATTATGCTGGATATAACTTAAAATAATGTCCTCATATTTTTGTTTACAGGCTCAACATACGTCGTGATCACTTACTAGAAGATGCTTTTAATAAAGTTATGGGAGCAAGTAAGAAGGATCTCCAAAAATCTAAATTATACATCACATTCTATGGGGAAGAAGGACTTGATTATGGTGGTCCATCCCGGGAATTTTTCTTTCTTCTGTCAAGAGAACTCTTTAATCCTTATTATGGCCTATTTGAATACTCAGCAAATGATACCTACACTGTGCAAATTTCTCCAATGTCTGCTTTTGTGGACAATTACCATGACTGGTTCAGATTTTGTGGGAGGGTGCTGGGCCTGGCACTTGTTCATCAGTATCTGCTTGATGCTTTTTTCACCAGACCATTCTACAAGGGTTTACTTCGTAGGTGAGTAAATAGTATTTGTTCTTTATATAGTATTTGCATCAAAAAGTTACCATTGAGAATCAAGTAAGGACATATTTTAACACATTGGTCATCGCTCATCAAGGTAGGGTAAGCTGAAACAGAAGATGCTTTCACCATCATTCATTCAGTCACTGTCTTGCCTGAAGCATTCCAAAATCAGAGCTGAGATAACTTTTTGAACTGCAGCATCCCCATCTTTCCTTCAGAGTACAGGAACTGTACTCCTACCCCTACCCCTCCTTTCCTCTAATAATTTCCCTCCTAATCATCGTATTTTCTCCTTCCTCTATAAATGTCCAAACCACCTAAACAGCCCTTCCTCTGCCCTTTGAATAATACTTTTGGTAACTCTACCGGTTATTATAGATTTAGCCGGACTTGAGTTTTGGAAATGGGAAGTACAATGCCTGCACTTTAGAGGAGGGCTCTGGGATAGTGACAGTTTGGAGGGACTATTCTAAACTGTAGTATCTGAGCATCTCTGCAAAGACCGTGATTATGTATGAGTGAGGTGAAAGTGTTGAATGATGATGAAATTATTTTCTTTTTGGGGATTTTCTTTCTTTTTGGGTCACCCTGCCTTGGTGGGAGACAGCTGACTTGTTGAAAATATAAAAACTCCACCCCTTCTGTTCTCCAAGCTGTGAGCTCTGTGAATATTCACATCACGCATTTCCCTCATATAGAACATCACCACTGCCTCCATCCTCCTCCTTGCTTTGACATTTTAAATCTTTGTTTCATTCCCACATAACTATATATACTTTGGTACATTACCCTCCTTGGTACATTACCCTCCTCCACTCCCATTCCCTTGCCAGTTCTATGGTTTACCTCATCTTTCATAGACCCATCTGCCGACAGGTCCCCTCTCATATATCTAAGCACATTCACATCCTCCACACTCCCTCACTCCAATCCTATATTCAACATTTAATTGCCAAAATTTTCAGTCACTCCCATCACCTTGCTTCTTTTACATACTCTTCCAAACTCATCCACAACCTGTGCAGCTTCCTCCCAGAATCTCCCAAGCAGTGTTGGCAAAAAAGCAACTCTTGACAACTCCCACTCAATATGATATTTATTGTCTTTCAGTCCCACACCTCTCTCCAACACCTTAGCATTCACTTTTACATCTCCATCTGTAAACATGTTAAACAACTATGATGATATCACACATCCCTGCCTAGGCTAACTTTTACTGGAAAATAATCTCCCTCTCTCCTACATAGCCAAGCCCAAGTCTCAATTTTTTTTATTTAACAAACCAGCCATATTCCACTGAGGCAAGGTCACCCAAAAAGAAATAGAAGAGTTTTTCTTTTTGGGTGACCTTGAAAAACTAAAGTTTTTCTTCTTAAATTTAGTAATTTATACAGGAGAAGGGGTTACTAGCCTCTTGCTCCTGGCATTTTAGTCACCTCTTACAGCATGCATGGTTTACAGAGGAAGAATTCTTTTCCATTTCCCCAAGGAGAAAATCCTAAAATCACCCCCATTATTCACATAAAAACTCTACTGCTTTTATTAATCTACCACCTATTCCATACATTTGCAAGTTGTGCCACTTTGCTCCTCTATCCTCTCTGTCATATGCCTTTTCTAATCCATAAATGCAATTAAAGTTTCCTACCTTTATCTATGAACTTTTCACTAATACACCTCAGTGTAAACACTTAATCTACACATCCCCTACCTTTCCCAATACGTACCTCCTTGTTCCTCAGCAGTTCCACTGTCTTACCCTTTATTCTTTCAATAATAACTCTTCCATACACTTAACCAGTATACTCAACAGGCTTATTCCCTTACAATTCCAACACTATTATCCCGCTTTCTCTTATACAAAGGAATTATGCATGCTCCCTGCCAGGCCTTAGGTACTCTTCCCTTTTCATGCATATACAGTGGACCCCCGAGTTACGAGCACCTCGGAAATCGTACAATTATGTAAGTATAATATTGTAAGTGCTTTTGTAAGTGTATTTTTGGGGGTCTGAAATGGACTAACTTACTTGACATTATTCCTTAAGGGAGAAAATTCGTTCAGTAATGGCACTTGAGCAGGCTTCTGGAATGAATTATGCTCGTTACTCGGGGGTCCACTGTATTGAACAAATACACCAATCACTCCAAAACTATATCCCAACCTGCTCTTAACATATTTATCTTGATCCCACCTATTCCAGCCACTTCACCCTATTTCATTCTACCCACTTCCTTAAATCTGGTTCTTCCTCATTCTTACAAGATATTACACCTGTCTGCCCAGTTCATGAAGTCACTCCCTTTCTTCATCAACAACTAACAACTCAAAATATTCCCTCCATTTTCCCAGTACTTCCACCTTCCCATGTAATAACTCTTCCCTTTCTTTTTCAACTACTAAATTTATCCATTCCCTAGGCCATCTCACCTTGTGATCTTACTTCAAAACACTTTCTTATTCTCAGCTAAATGTTTGGATAAAACCTCACCCACTCACTCCTTGGTTCTCAATGTTTGCATTCCTTCACCACACTTTCAGCTCCTCTTTTACACTTCACATACTCTGCCCTCTGTATATCACTTCTACATTGCAAAAACCTTTCATATACCAACCTTTTCTCCCTTACTACCCTCTTTACTTCATCATTCCACCAGATTCTTCTCTTCCCTCCTGTGCCCACCCTCCTATACCATAAACTTCTGCTGCACACTCCAACACTATATTCCCAAATTTGCCCCTTATCCTTTTGACTTCCTCTTCATTACCTGCACCTTCTCTAGCCCACCTCTTCTCCAGTAATTGCTTATATTTTACCCTTACTATCACCTTTAATTTAATAACCCTCAGTTCTCTCCCACCCATTAATGCCATTCTCCTTGTATCCCATCTACCTCTTACTTTCATTGTAGCTATCGTAAGTATCTTTCACCTCTCTAAATACATGCCCATCCTGAAGTCTACCCATCAGTCTTTTATCTACTAATGCAAAGTTTAACAAAATACTGTTATAATGCCTTATATCGTAGTGCATATACAGTGGTCCCTCGACTAACGATCTTAATCCATTCCAGGAGCTAGACCTCAACACGAAAAATTTGTAATTCGAAACCTTATTTCCCATAAGAAATAATGTAAATAGTTAATCCGTTTCCACCCAAAAATTTTCACCAAAAATTCATTTTTTTAAAGAATAAATACTATAGTTTTACATACAGAAAACAATGAGAAATAAATATAAAGCACTAATTATAATGGACAAATGAACAGTTAAATAAGTTTTACCTTTATTGAAGACTCTTGTTGGCGTATGAGAGAGTTTGTTTGGAGGCAGGACAAAATAGTCCTTCAATATGACAATAATATCAACTCTACAGCTTATTTATCTAGCACAATTCATCTAATATGACATAATAAACAATAATAATAACATAGAAACATGATATAAACTCTAGAATAAATAAAACACTTTAATTTATAAATAAGAAATCTTCACACTTATTACCTGGAGTTTACCTTGAGAGAATTCCAGGGGTCAACGCCCCTGTGGCCCGGTCTGTGACCAGGCCTCATGTTGGATCAGAGCCTGATCAACCAGGCTGTTACTGCTGGCCGCACGCAGTCCAACATACGAACCACAGCCTGGCTGGTCAGGCACCGACTTTAGGTGCCTGTCCAGTGCCTGCTTGAAGACAGCCAGGGGTCTATTGGTAATCCCCCTTATGTATGCTGGGAGGCAGTTGAACAGTCTTGGGCCCCTGATACTTATTGTGTTGTCTCTCAATGTGCTAGTGGCACCCCTGCTTTTCATTGGGGGGATGTTACATTGTCTGCCGAGTCTTTTGCTTTCGTAGGGAGTGACACTTGTGTGCAAGTTTGGTACTATTCCCTCTAGGATTTTCCAAGTGTATATAATAATGTATCTCTCCCGCCTGCATTCCAGGGAGTACAGGTTTAAGAACTTCAAGCGTTCCCAGTAATTGAGGTGGTTTATTGTAGTTATGCGTGCCGTGAAGGTTCTCTGTACATTTTCTAGTTCAGCAATTTCACTTGCCTTGAAAGGTGTGTTAGTGTGCAGCAATATTCCAGCCTAGATAGAACAAGCGACCTGAAAAGTGTCAACATGGGCTTGGCATCCCTGGTTTTGAAGGTTCTCATTATCCATCCTGTCATTTTTCTGGCAGATGCGATTGCTACAGTGTTATGGTCCTTGAAGGTGAGATCCTCTGTCATGGACACTCTTATATAAATAAGAAATACTTACACCTTGGAGGAGATGGTGGCAGAGGACGGCACTTTTCTCAGTGTCCCTATAATCCTCAAACATTGTAGAAGTTAAGTTTTGTGTCGTCATTTTCTATCGATTAATCGCTTAACTTACTTAAGTAAGTAGTTTATTCAGGTATACACAAATCCAGTTATACATAGATTATCACACATAGCAGCATATGTGTAGAAAACCTAGAATAACCAAAAAAGGTCAGACAGAGTGACTTATTTCCATTGCTACACTGTTAATGGTACACTTTATCACTGGCTGGTGCTATAGTTTTTATCGACTTGTGAAGCTTCTTTGGACCCATGGTGACTTATTTCACAGTGACAATCACTAAACCAGTAATAAACACAATAAATTTATTGTGAAATGTTTGAAAGAGCGCGCTGGGTACTGTTCACTCAAGTGTAAACAACGCTAGACTGGCGTCCTGCACGGCGAGGCGCGAAAGCGCAGGCAGGCGGACAGGTCTGGTACGGATTGCTACACGAGTAAAAACCGCCACGCAAGAAAAATATTGACCGTAAAAAGCAACCTTTACACGAAAAATTCGTTATCCGGACAGACCGTTACTCGGGGGTCTACTGTACTTATTTATCCTCCTTTTCTTAAAATATTTATCTATGATTCCTGGAGTCTACCTGGAGGGCATTTCGGGGATCAACGCCCCCGCGGCCCCATCCATGACCAGGCCTCCTGGTGGATCAGGGCCTGATCAATGAGGCTGTTACTGCTGGCCACACGTAGTCCAATGTACGAACCACAGCCCAGCTGATCTGGCACTGACTTTAGGTATCTGTCCAGCTCCTTCTTGAAGACAACCAGGGGTCTATTGGTAATTCCTCTTATGGCTTGTGGGAGGCTGTTGAACAGTCTTGGGCCCCGGACACTTATTGTGTTTTCTCTTAGTGTACCAGTGTCACCCCTACTTTTCACTGGGGGTATGTTACATCGCCTGCCCAGTCTTTTGCTTTCATAGGGAGTGATTTCTGTGTGCAGGTTAGGGACCAGTTCCTCCAGAATCTTCCAGGTGTAGATTATGATATATCTCTTGCCTGCGCTCCAGTGAGTACAAGTCAAGTGCTTCCAGGTATTTCCAGTAGTTAAGGTGTTTGATGGAACACCTTAACTACTGGGTTGCTGGGAATGGTGTGCAGAAGTTTTTTCCCTTGTTCTGAGTCCTTCAGAATGCGGCGAGTCCTGTGAGGAAATGTTTTGGTAAGGTTGTCCACTTGGTTTGTTGTGAGAGGTTTGTAGGTATCTGGGTCATTAAGTAGATTGAGCATTTTGTTCCTGTAATCATCAGTGTTCAAGATTATGACGCCACCTCCTTTATCAGCGGTGGTAACCCTGATGGTCGTGTCTTCTGCTAAAGCTTTTAGTGCAATGATGCAACGTCGAGGTATGACTGGGGAGCTGTGTGTTGAGATGGTTGCCGAGATGATGCCTTGAAGATAGCCTTTTTGGAAATCGGAGTCATTGTGTCTGTAGTTTTTAGCGATGAAATTGAGGTCTTGTTTCGGTTTCGTAATTCCTGTTGCAAATTTGAGGCCTAAGCTGAGGGCTTCAGTTTCTGTAGTTGACAGTGGACGAGATGAAAGATTTTGAATAATTTCAGGTCTTCCTAAACTTTTCCACTGACTATTATCGCAGAGAGTTTGGAGTTTCCTAGTAAGTCTGATTTTCTGTTGAACATTAGCTGTGGTAACTCTGCTACGAATAATTTTGGCAGGGCGTCTGTTCATGTTACCTCGGAGTGCCGTGCCTAGTGTCCTGGCTTGGAGAAAAGCTTCCTTTGTAGCATTGTTTAAGTCATCTGCACACTCTTCAAGGTAGGTTCGAGCTGTTGCAGAGAAAGGAGGTTTGATGTTGGCAATTTGAGGAGGAGTAGATCTTGGTAAGACCATTTCTTGGATGCAGTCATGAAGAAAATTGTGTCTATTGAGAAGTGAGTAAACTTTTAGAAGAAGGTCCAGGTATTCTCTGTGTGAAGGATCCATTTCTACTGCAGTGTTGAACTATGTGTTGGCTTTATATGTTTCTCTTTCGAAAATCACCTCTTTCAGCAGACTTTTGGACTACACATGGGTTCGCCACTTAGTGCCATCCTGGCGAACCTATACATGGAACATCTGGAAGCCGAGCGTTTTTCCACTATTATTCGCTCTTCTGTCACCTGGTTCTGTTATGTTGATGACATTCTCATTATAACTCTCAGATGCTTCAACGTTCAAGCTCTCCAACACAAGCTCAACCAGGTCGGGCCATCAATCCAGTTCACACTAGAAAAAGAAGTCGACAACACACTTCCTTTCCTTGATGTTCTTCTCTGCAAAGCTGACCATGAACTTCATTTTAAAGTCTATTGAAAACCTACCAACCAACATGATCTTCTCCACTTCTACTCACCACGACACCAAAACTAAACATGGTGTAATTATAGGCTTTTTCCTGTGCGCACTCAGAATCTGCAGCAATGAGTTCCTTGAGGAAGAATGCTCTCTAATTGAGCAAGTATTTTCTAAACTTCACTATCCTCGTCACTTCATTAGAGACTGCAGACGACGGGCATTAAACATCTTGAACACACCCAAAGAAGATACTGCCGAGAAGAGATACATAGTCCTCCTCACCAACTCCATTGCCAAACACATTTCCAACATCTTTTGCAATACCTCATTCTAAGTACAGTGGAATCTCGGTTTTCATTTTTAATTCGTTCCAGAGAGTCGGACGAAAACCAAATTCGACGAAAACTAAAGCAATATTTCCCATAAGAAATAAAAGTATTAACAAAAAAATACATTTTATAGAGAATAAATATTGTTTTGCATACAGAAAACAATGAGAAATAAATATAAAGCACTAATGAAATGGATAAATGAACATTTAACCCTTGGGGGTCGACAGGCCTTCTCAGAAACCTGTTCCTGGGGTCGAAATTTTTTTGGAAAAAAAAATAATAATTTTTTCTTATGAAATGATAGAGAATCTTTTTCCGATCCTAACGCCACCAAAATTATGAAATTTGATCGAAAACTAACGGAATTATGCTTTCGTGAAGTTAGCGGTATCAATGACAATTACGCATCGGCGATTTTGCTCACTTTGAGCCCTATTTTCGGCAAATTCCAATGTTTCAGTCTACTCAAATTATAGCTATTTCGCAAGAATTCCATTTCTTCTATCGATTGAGTACAAGAAACCGCCTATTTATCAATTTCAACTACCCAAAATAGTGGTCAGAAAATGGCAATTTGGCCAATTTCACACAAATTTCAAACGATGCCAATTTCAAAATAGGGTCCAGAATAAACAAGGCAGACATTCCTGGCACTAAAATAACATCTTTTCTGTTCATTAGTCACATCTCCAAGCCCCTCTTACATTACTTTTGCTTTTCATTTTGAGGAGAGTTTATTGTTTGGAGACAGGACAAACTTCAATATGATGCTAATATTAACTCTGCGGCTTATTTATCTATCACAATTCATCACAAAAAATAGAAGATTTACTGTTATGTTTACAACTGCATCATTGTAAAAATGGTATAAATAATATCAGAGCACCTGTGCATGAATATTAGACTCGCTAGTTGATGTGTATTGGACGCATGGTGTGATTTGTTTACTCTTGAACATCGTCAAAAATCGAACATTTTCGCTACTTTGAGCTCAATTTCAAGGTACTTGTCATTGTCAAACCAATCAAAATCATCTCTATTTCTGTGATATATCTTTCCATTCTATCAAATGAGACCAAGAAAATGAGAATACATTAATAAATACCATACGAAAATAGACTGCAAAGTCGCTGTTTTAAACCAAAAAAACAGTCAGAGTTTTTTTTCTCATTATGAAGTGCGTAGTGCAGGATTTTTTTATACTGCGCACACTGACCACAAAGACCCATTCTTTCATATGTAGGGCTACCAGCCGTTTCCCCACTTAATTTGAGGCCGCTAGAATTTAGGCGTACTAGTACGGCACCAACCCCTGCTCGTAAAACGTACTAGTACTGCACAGACCCCGAAAGGATTAAATCACTCTTGGCAGACATCGAGGAGGGGAGAGGGAGGAGAGTTTATTGTTTAGAGACAGGACAAACTTCAATATGATGCTAATATTAACTCTGCGGCTTATTTATCTATCACAATTCATCTAATATGACATAATAAACAATATTAATAACATAGAAACATGATATATACTCTAGAATGAATAAAATACAGTGGACCCCCGAGTATCGGCCATAATCCGTTCCAGGAGCTAGGCCTCAACTCGAACTGGCTGACAGTCGAACTAATATTTCCCATAAGAAATAATGTAAATACAATTAATCCGTTTCCACCCAAAAAATATTCACCAAAAATTCATTTTTAAAAAGAATAAATACTATAGTTTTACATACATATTGAAGACTTGTTGGCGTTTACAAGTGTTGGTTGTGTCATTCTGCAGAGTGGTAGTTGAAATGATAAGGCTTCGGAGGCTTCTTACTTTATTTGCAAATAACGTGAGGGTACACATGCAGTGTGTTTGTGCCCATGGCCCGGGTGGGCCATGTGCCTGTGAGGGAGAGAGAAGTAGGCCTGTTTACTCTAGGAAGGCCGCTGAGCGAGTGAGAGAGAGGCAGGTCTGAGCAGACTGAAGTGGGTATGGGCCTATAGGTGGCAGCACGAGCATGGCGCGAACATGAACTCAGCTGGCAGACAGCATGGGCTGTCTATGCAGACAGTACAGGCTGTCTACAAGAGGCAGGAGAGTTTGTTTGGAGGCAGGACAAGATAGCCCTTCAATACGACACTAATATAAACTCTACGGCTTATTTATCTATCACAATTCATCTAATATGACATAATAAACAATATTAATAACATAGAAACATGATATATACTCCAGAATGAATAAAATATGTCATTATGTATGAGGGAACTGGTGGTAGTTTTATTGTTGTTGGGTTTATAAGGGCCACTGACCATAAGCCATACATATACTGCTGGTGGTGGAGGCAGCAGACCACCACCACTAATTCATTCTGAAACAATGTACGTAATTTATAAATAAGAAATATTTACACTTTAATTTATTAATAAGAAATATTTACACTTTAATTTATAAATAGGTTGGTAGACAGCAACCACCCAGGGAGGTACTACCGTCCTGCCAAGTGAGTGTAAAATGAAAGCCTGTATTTGTTTTACATGATGGTAGGATTGCTGGTGTCTTTTTTTCTGTCTCGTAAACAAGTAAGATTTCAGGTACGTCTTGCAAAAGTCAACTAAAATGCCGGGAACAATGGGCTAGTAACCCCTTTTCCTGTATAGATTTACAAAAAAGAAAAAGAAGAAAACCGTCAAAGTGGGATGTTTGAATGTGCGTGGATGTTGTGCGAATGATAAGAGATGATTGTAGATGTTTTGAATGAAAAGAAGCTGGATGTCCTGGCTTTAAGTAAGACAAAGCTGAAGGGGGTAGGAGAGTTTCAGTGGGGAGAAATAAATGGGATTAGGTCAGGTGTTTCAAATAGAGTTAGAGCTAAAGAAGGAGTGGCAATAATGTTGAATAATCAGTTATGGCAGGTAAAGAGGGAATATAAATGTATAAATTCAAGGATTATGTGGAGTAAAATAAAGGTTGGATGTGAAAAGTGGGTTATAGTAAGTGTTTATGCACCTGGAGAAGAGAGAAGTGTAGAGGAGAGAGAGAGATTTTGGGAAATGTTAAGTGAGTGTGTGGGGAGTTTTGAACCAAGTGAGAGAGTAATTGTGGTTGGGGATCTTAATGCTAAAGTGGGTAAAAATGTTGTGGAGGGAGTAGTAGGTAAATTTGGGGTGCCAGGGGTAAATGTAAATGGGGAACTATTAATTGAGCTATGTGTAGAAAGAGGTTTGGTAATAAGTAATACATATTCTATGAAAAAGAGGATAAATAAATATACAAGGTATGATAGAGCACATAAGGAAAGTAGTTTGTTAGATTATGTATTGGTGGATAAAAGGTTGGGTAGGCTTCAGGATGTACATGTTTATAGAGGGGCAACAGATATATCGGATCATTATTTAGTTGTAGCTACAGTTAGAGTAAAAGGTAGATGGGACAAAAGAAAATGGCAACAGCAAGTAAGAGAGAGGTAAAAGTGTATAAACTAAGGGAGGAGGAAGTTAGGGTGAGATATAAGCAACTATTGGCAGAAAGGTGGGCTAGTGCAAGTATGAGTAGTGGGAGGGTTGAAGATACGGGTAGTTTAATGGTCAAATCCCAGAAGTTTTTTTAAAGTTTTGAAGGAATTGGGGGTTAAAAGATAGTTTAAATTAAGGAGATAAATGTTTGTAATGGCAGAAAGATGTCTGAAGTGCAAAGTATATAGTAAAGGGGTGAAGTAGTTGGGATAGTTTTAAAAATGCAGTATTAGAATGTGGGGCAGAAGTTTGTGGCTATAGGAGGGTGGGTGAAGGAGGAAAGAGGAGTGAGTGGTGGAATGAAGAAGTAAAGGGTGTGATAAAAGAGAAAAAGGTAGCTTATGAGAGGTTTTTACAAAACAGAAGTGTTAATAGAAGAGCACAGTATATGGAGAGTAAAAGAAAGGTGAAGAGAGTGGTGAGAGAGTGTAAAAGAAGAGCAGATGAAAGAATGGGAGAGGCTCTATCAAGAAATTTTGCTGAAAACAAGAAATTTTTTTGGAGTAAGATAAACAAGGTAAGAAAGCCTAGGGAACGAATGGATTTGTCAGTTAAAAACAGAGTAGGGGAGTTAGTAGATGGGGAGCTGGAAGTATTGGGTAGATGGCGGGAATATTTTGAGGAACTTTTAAATGTCGATGAAAAAAAGGGAGGCGGTAATTTCATGTACTGGCCAGGGATGTACAACATCGTTTAGGAGTGAAGAAGAGCAGGATGTGAGTGTGGGGGAGGTGCGTGAGGCATTACGTAGAATGAAAGGGGGGTAAAGCAGCTGGAACTGACGGGATCATGACAGAAATGTTAAAAGCAGGGGGGATATAGTGTTGGAGTGGTTAGTATTTTTGTTTAATAAATGTGGAGAAAGAGCTTAGATCTAGGTGAAATTCCAGAGGCCTTAAAGAGTGCAGACATAGCTCCTTTGCATAAGGGAGGTAGTAGAGCACTAGCTAAAAATTACAGACCAGTAGCCCTTACTTCTCACATCATAAAAATCTTTGAAAGAGTGATGAGACGGCAGATTACAAAGTTCATGGACCAGCACAACCAACATAACCCGAACCAGCATGGCTTTAGAGCGGGTCGATCATGCCTGTCACAGCTGCTGAACCATTATGACAGAATTACAGAGGCATTGGAGGACGACCAAAACGCAGATGTGATTTACACAGATTTTGCAAAGGCGTTTGACAAATGCGATCATGGAGTGATAGCGCACAAAATGAGGGCCATAGGCAAGTTCCTGGGCCTTCACCTTGACAGCAGCCTGAAATTCAGCACCCATATCCAACACATAACAAAGAAAGTGTCCAAAACTGTGGGGATCCTCTCTAAGATACGGTATTATGTACCACAATCAGCCCTACTCACACTATACTACTCACTCATCTATCCCTACCTCACATATGCCATTTGTGCATGGGGATCAACAGCAATTACCCACCTAAAGCCAATAATAACCCAACAAAAAGCCGCAGTAAGAATTATCACACAATCCAACGCTAGGCAGCACACCCCCCCACTCTTCAAAGACCTAAACCTACTCACTGTCCAGAACATCCATACTTACTACTCTGCTATCTACATTTATAGAACCATTAATTCCAACTTTAACCCTGAGCTAAAACACTTTCTTGACAGTTGTGACAGGACCCATAGACATAATACCAGACATAAACATCTCTTTGACATTCCCGTGTCCGACTAAATCTATACAAAAATTCAATGCGCATAAAAGGGCCTAAAATCTGGAACTCCCTGCCTGAAAACTCTAGAACTGCAGACACAACCTCCATTTTCAAAAGCACCGTTAAAAACATCTTATCTCACTTACGCACCCAACCGGTAGTTAACCATACGAAAACTACTTTATCTTGCACATATCCACAGCAAAATACACTTATTGATATCTGTGATTCTCCTTAATTTGCACATTACTAACCACAGCAAAATACACTTATTGATATCTGTGATTCCCTTAATTTGCACAGTTCCAACCAAAATTCTAATACAACTATTGCTCCATAATACTTAAGCTAGTCATAAGTTTGCCTAAGATACTCCAATATAGAATCTATATTATGCCAATATATCACCTTTATCATTAATATATAAACTAATTGCTAACTTTTTATACTAATTGTTAAATTCTCAATGTTTAAATTCCAGTACCTAAATTTTGTAAACCTAACCTTACAATCTGTATATCCATTGTATAGCTATTGAGTAAGACCTATCATAAGACTGCCTGAAAAGCCTAGGCATACCTAGGCATATTATTGGCCATCTTGTAATATCAACTTTAATGTATAACTATAAGTACCCCCCACCTTGTATTACATGAAATAAAGGATTTGAATTTGAATTTGAATTTGAATTTGAATTACGGGGAAGGTAGGCAGATGGATTTTTGAGTTCCTAGCACAAAGAACACAAAAAGTAGTAGTGAACAGGGCAAGATCCAGCATCAGCGAGGTCAAAAGCTCAGTGCCCCAAGGCACTGTCCTGGCACCTCTGCTGTTTCTCATCCTCATAGCAGACATAGATAAAAACACCCAGCACACTTTTGTATCATCATTTGCAGATGACACTAAAATAAGCATGAAAGTCACTACGGTAGAGGACACTGAAAAATTACAAGAGGACATAAGCAGGGTCTTCCAATGGGCAGTGGAGAACAACATGACGTTCAATGGTGATAAGTTTCAGCTGCTTAGGTATGGAAAAAATGAAGAACTCAAAAGGAACACTATATACAAAACGCAAGAGGGTCACCACATAGAACGAAAGGAACACGTAAAGGACTTGGGAATAATTATGTCTGCTGATCTGTCGTTTAAAGACCATAACAAGACAAAGATCACAACAGCCAGGAAGATGACGGGGTGGGTATTGAGAACTTTCAAAACAAGGGAAATGGTGCCGATGGTGACACTATTCAAATCGCTAGTGCTCCCTCACTTAGAATACTGCTCAGTGCTGACGGCCCCGTTCAGGGCAGGAGAAATAGCAGAGCTGGAACAAATCCAGAGATCGTTACGGCTCACATTGAGCCATTGAAACATCTAAATTATTGGGAACGCCTTCAAGTCTTGAACATGTACTCATTGGAGCGGAGGAGAGAGATACATGATAATATATACATGGAAAGTACTTGAGGGCCTGGTCCCAAATCTGCACACTGCCATAACAACATACTGGAGTGAGAGATATGGGAGAAAGTGTAAAATAAACCCAGTGAGGAGCAGGGGTGCGGTGGGGACAATACGGGAGCACTGTATTAACATCCGGGGTCCCAGACTATTCAACATCTTACCAGAAGATATCCGAAACACGGCTGGAACCAGTGTAGAAGTCTTCAAGAGGAAACTGGACAAATATCTTCACCAGGTGCCAGATCAACCAGGCTGTGATGGATATGTGGGGCAGCGGGCCTCCAGCAGGAACAGCCTGGTTGACCAGGCAAGCACCAGACGAGCCTGGCCCATGGCCGGGCTCAGAGAGTAGATACTTTCGAAACTCTTCAAAGGTATATCAAAGGTAAAGGTATGAAAGAGGGAAGGTACCTAGGGATTGGCAGAGAGTATGTATAGTTCCTTTGTATAAAGGGAAGGGGGATAAAAGAGAGTGTAAGAATTATAAGGGAATAAGTTTACTGAGTATACCAGGTAAAGTGTATGGCAGGGTTATTATTGAAAGAATTAGAGGTAAGACAGAGAGTAGGATTGCAGATGAGCAAGGAGGCTTTAGAGTGGGTAGGGGATGTGTAGATCAAGTGTTTACAGTGAAGCATATATGTGAACAGTATTTAGATAAAGGTCGAGAAGTTTTCATTGCATTTATGGATTTAGAAAAGGCATATGATAGAGTGGATAGGGGAGCAATGTGGCAAATGTTGCAAGTGTATGGAATAGGTAGTAAGTTACTGAAAGCTGTAAAGAGTTTTTATGAGGATAGTGAGGCTCAGGTTAGGGTGTGTAGGAGAGAGGGTGATTACTTCCTGGTAAAAGTAGGTCTTAGACAGGGATGTGTAATGTCACCATGGTTGTTTAATATATTTATAGATGGGGTTGTAAAAGAAGTAAATGCTAGGGTGTTGGGGAGAGGGGTGGGATTAAATTATGAGGAATTAAATGCAAAATGGGAGTTGACACAGTTACTTTTTGCTGATGATACTGTGCTTATGGGAGATTCTAAAGAAAAGTTGCAAAGGTTAGTGGACGAGTTTGGGAGGGTGTGTAAAGGTAGAAAGTTGAAAGTGAATATAGATAAGAGTAAGGTGATGAGGGTATCAAACGATTTAAATAAAGAAAAATTGGATATCACATTGGAGAGAGGGATTATGGAAGAAGTAAATGTTTTCAGATATTTGGGAATTGACGTGTCAGCAGATGGGTTTATGAAGGATGAGGTTAACCATAGAATTGATGAAGGAAAAAAGGTGAGTGGTGCGTTGAGGTATCTGTGGAGACAAAAAGCGTTATCCAGGGAGGCAAAGAAGGGAATGTACGAAAGTATAGTGGTACCAACACTCTTATATGGATGTGAAGCATGGGTTGCAAATGCTGCAGTGAGGAGGAGGCTGGAGGCAGTGGAGATGTCTTGTATAAGGGCATTGTGTGGTGTAAATATTATGCAGAAAGTTCGGAATGTGGAAATTAGGAGAAGGTGTGGAGTTACTAAAAGTATTTGTCAGAGGGCTGAAGAGGGGTTGTTGAGGTGGTTTGGTCATTTAGAGAGAATGGATCAAAGTAGAATGACTTGGAGAGCGTATAAATCTGTAGGGAAAGGAAGGCGGGGTAGGGGTCGTCCTAGAAAAGGTTGGAGGGAGGGGGTAAAGGAGGTTTTGTCGGCGAGGGGCTTGGACTTCCAGCAAGCATGTGTGAGCGTGTTAGATAGAAGTGAATGGAGACGAATGTTTTTTTGGGACATGACGATCTGTTGGAGTGTGAGCAGGGTAACATTTTGTGAAGGGATTCAGGGAAACCAGTTAATTGATTTAGTTGGACTTGAGTCCTGGAAATGGGAAGTACAATGCGTGCAGTTTAAAGGAGGGGTCTGGGATAGTGACAGCTGGGAGGGACTATTCTCAGCTGTCGTATCTGAGTGCCTCTGCAAAGACAGTGATTATGTATGAGTGTGGTGAAAGTGTTGAATGTTGATGAAAGTATTTTCTTTCTTTTTGGGTCACCCTGCCTCGGTGGGAGACGGCCGACTTGTTGAAAAAAAAAAAATTACACTTACCTTGCAAGAGATAGTGGCAGAGGGCGGCGTTGGTCTCAGTGCCTCTATATTACTACCTCAAACAACAATGGCGTTAAGTTTCGTGTCATCATTTTTCTATAGCTTAATCGCTTAACTTGCTTGCTACACTGTTAACACTGGCTGGTGCTATAGCCTTTATCGACTCGTGCTGCTTTAGTATCGTACATATCGTAGAATCAGTGAATCACTGAAGAAGACATATTCTCCCCTCTCTCTTCCTCCTCCACTTTGGTACTTTGCTACAATTTCTTTCTTCATTTCTGTTGTGTTTGTCACTTTCTTTACCAAAGGGCTGCCACTATAAAGTTTCTTTGGGCCCATGGTGGCTTATTTCAGTTACAATCAATAAACAAGCACTAAACACAATGAATTTATTGTGAAATGTAATGTTCACTCAATGGTAAACAAAGCTAGACTGGCTCACGACGCCTGCGCGGGGATGCGCGCTAGTGTGGACAGGTCTGGTGTGCAGGGCAATACTCGGGGAAACGGCCGATAGTCGGGCCAAAAAAAGAGACCGAAACACGAGTCGGCCGATACTCAGGGTCGACGATACTCGGGGGTCCACTGTATGTCATTACGTATGTGACTAGTTAGTGGTGGTGGCAGCAACTGCCATTCCTTCTGCTCTGAATACATATCTTCCCATTATTATAAGAGAAAACAGAGTGTTTGTGAGGCTAACTGCACTAGATCACAGTTTCATAAGGAAAACACTGAAACAATGTACGTAATTTATAAATAAGAAATATTGTATAAAAACATAATAGAGAATGTAAAGAAATAAAGTGGTTATTGTATGTATACTATAGTACACACTTACCTTGGAGGAGATGCTGGCAGAGGTTTAGGTGGTGGAAGATAGGCAGGGCGGCGTATGTTCTCAGTAACCCTATAAACCTCCAACAACATTGAGGAGTTAGTTTCATGTCGTTCTTTTTCTATCGCTTAATTGCTTAACTTACTTGCTACACTTTATCGCTGACTGGCGCATAGCCTTTATCGACTCCTGCTGCTTTAGTATTGTACATATTGTAGAATCACTGAAGAATTCTATCGTATTTCTCGCCGCCTTTATCAAAGGGCTGGCACTCTGAACTTTCTTTGGTCCCACGGTGGCTTATTTAGCAGTCGCACTCAATAAACAAGCACAAAAAATAATGGATTATTGCGGAAAAAAAAGCCAGACTGACTCAGAATGCATGCTTAAGATACTTTGATTGCGCTCGCGTTTGGTACGGCCGACGAAAACCAAGGTCACGAACGAAAACTGGGACAATATTTTGACGGAAAAAGTTGTCGAAAACCAAATTCAACTAAAACCAAATTCAACAAAAACCAAGGTTCCACTGTATCTACATCCACATCCACCACCATCAAGGACATTACCAGTAATAGATAGGACAAGCTTCAATCCTCTGCAGGGATATACATAGTCCTATGTAATGACTGCAGCAAATTATACATGGGCGAAACATCCAGAGACCTCCAGACATGTATTTCAGAACACCAGTATGCAGGCAGATCGGACAATTTAACCCTTAAACGGTCCAAACGTATATATACATTCTTACCGCTACTGCCCCGAATATTTTGAAAAAAAAAAAAAAAATATATAGAAATGAAGAGCACATTTTTTTAAGTGTATTAGAATTTAAAAAAAAAAATCTAGGGTCAGTAGCTACCGAGATATGAGGCGGAGAAGTTGGCTCTGGATGCTCTCCTGACAGCAACAGGACTCCTGCTGCTTTCAGAATCGTTGCCGATATACCTTTTTTTCTCATTTTTTTATTATTTTATATAATTTTTATGTTCTGATAATTACAATTTGTAGTAGTTCTTGTGATTTCATAGCCAATCTGTGTTCTGACAGTAATATTAGGTACTGAAATTGTACTCAAATGATAATAATAATGATTGCATAAAATAATAATAATAATAATGAGTGCATAATAATAATAATAATGATAGTGCATAATAATAATAATAATAATAATAATGATAGTGCATAATAATAATAATAATAAAAATAATGATAATAATAACAATAATAATAATAATAATAAAAATAAATAATAATAATATGTAATAATCATTACAATAAATTTCAACCCTAAGCATTATGTAAGATATGTGTCACTGCCTTATCTCATCTGATCTCCACTAATCATGACTGGTGACATTTGGTGTGGGGTGAGGCTAGTCTTATCTCTTCCTATTAGTCCAGTAATTACAGTGATGACATTTGAAGCTTTCACTGCTTCCCTTTATTTGTTACTCAAATTTGTCTGTCTGTATCTGTCTGTCTGTCTTTCTGTCTGTCTGTCTGTGTGTCTTTCTGTCTGTCTGTCTGTGTGTCTTTCTGTCTGTCTGTGTGTCATCTCCTTTCTGTCTGCTTGTCTCAGAGAGTAGCTCATGAACCAAATGGTATTACGCAGATCCCAAGCACAGTATAACACTTTGCCTGGATTTTTTGAGTTATCCTAGGTAATTTACACGATATAATTGTGTTCCTGTGAGATAGAGACAGATAGAGACAAAGAGACAGATAAATACAGACAGACAGATACAAAGACAGACAGATACAAAGACAGCCAATCAGGTACCCAGCTGGCAAGCCAGCTGCTGGCAGCCAGGTGGCCAGCCAGCCAGCCAGCTGGCCTGCCAGCCTGCCGACATCACTTTCCACTTAAAAAAGGAGTGTTAATATGACATGACATCAGTGAATCCTTTGTGTTTGCCGCAGTGTTTGCTCTAGCTGGCTCTCAATTTAACTGGTGCTCCCAAAAGGTACTAAGTGGTCCCAGATTTTTTTAATATGGCGCACACCGAGTGTTAGGACCCTTTCTATGCTGACCAGGCATCTCAGGCCAATCATGCCAAATTTGAAGGAATGAAAAATAAAACGTAAATATACGTTTGGGGCAGTAGCGGTAAGAACGTATATATACGTTTGAACCGTTTAAGGGTTAAGGAATGCCTGTGTTCAACACCGAAACTCACACAACTATTTAATCAACTACTGAAACACAAGACTTATCACCAGAGAAGAAAACACTCAATACCACAGAATCCTGGAATCATTACTTATCTGTATATCCAACAACTTCAACCAAAACAATGGCTTCTATAACATAGCTGAACCCCTTGCCAAGAAACTTCTTCATCGTTATCCCACATAGAACATAAGAATGGAAGAATACTGCAGAAGGTTTACTCATATACTTGTCCAATCTCTTTTTAAAGCTACCCAAGGTCCTAGACTCTATCACCCTTTTAGGATTTCACTCATTTCCTGTTCATCATCAATATATGAATCTCCTCTCAATAACGGTCCAATTCTACAGGTAATACTTAGCTTGGATTTTGCATAGGAATATAAATATTTTGGGTTTCTTGCACTATCCTGTATGGCCCTTTGTTCTCTTTGTACTTCTGTTGGGTATGACATCCTAAGTTTTTGTTCTAATTCGGTGACCTCTCAGCTAAGACTATCTTTCCTCTGTCGCAGCATATTTGTGTTTTTAAGCAATTCAGTAACCCGCTTTCTTCTCCTGTACCATCTCCTACGCTCTCTCTCTATATCTGATCTTCTGGGTTTCCTCAATGGTACGTGCTTCTAATTCACATAATTTTTTTAATTTATACTCCTATACTCTGGCAGGACAGTGATGGAGTGGTTGATGGTGAAAGTGTTTATTCTTTTTTGGATCACCCTACCTTTGTGGGAGATTGCCAGTGTGATACACAATTTAATTTCATTCACTCTTCTGCACTGAACTTTTCCTACTTCCTTTAGTCTTGTTTCACTTAGAGCTTGGACATCGAGCTTCTTGCCATTCATAACATTCACATTCAGTTTTCTTATCTTTATTACACCCACACACATTCAAACTTACCACCTGGAGGTGGGAAGTAGAGTGCCTGCACTCTAAAAGAGGGATGGCAATACAGTGGACCCCCCGGTTTTCGTGATTTTTTCGTTCCAGTGCCATTACCAAACAAATTTATTTCCATAAGGAATAATGTAAATTAGACTAGTCCTTTTAGACCCCCAAAAATACACTTACAAAAGCACTTACAAAAATACACTTACATAATTGTTCGAGTTTGGAGCATCACGAACACCGGGAGTCCACTGTATCTGCAGTTTGGAAGGGCATCTGAACTGTAGTACAGTGGACCCCCGCCTAACGAACAAAATTCATTCCAGAAGCCTGCTCAAGTGCCATTACCGAACGAATTTACTTCCTTAAGAAATAATGTCACGTAGGTTAGTCTATTTCAGACCCCCAAAAATACACTTCCACAAGCACTTACAATATTATACTTCCATAATTGTACGATTTCCGGGGTGTTCGTTAGGCGGGGGTCTACTGTATCTATGTGCCTCTGGCAAGACAGTGAAGGAGTGAATGATGGTTAAAGTGTTTTTTTTTTTTTTGGGTCACCCTGCCTCAGTGGCAAATGGACAGTGTAATTAAAACTACCTCCTGTATATGAGCATATGCAAACTATAGTCACTACACAATATTAGATTAATTATGCCTTAGCTTAAAGCAGTATTAATGGGTATTTTCTGGCTAACACTTGTAGGGGCTGCACCTCCAGTTAAATCTGCCAAGTGACTGAAAAATCTGCTGGTTGAAAATGAGTCAGCATCTGGCAACCCACTGGTTGATAAATGTTTTGCCAGAGCATTGAGCTTCTTTTCATTCATAATATTACCAATATCCATATTTTTTATGGAGAAAGGAAAGACCAGCAGTTCTTGCACAATTCAAAACAATAAATTTCTGTTTTTCAGCTGTATGTTAATACAATAAATACAATAATACAATAAATACAATAAATCCTCCATTTAATGGACTTTGGAAATACGGAACAAAATATGCTGGATCAGTAGATTTGGAAACGATAGACAAACTCCTTTGGTCACAGAATTGTTCATTTCTGTTACAATCACAGCAAAACAATCTTTTCTCTATCCACTACAATTGCCATTACTGACCACCCTGTCCTCCAAGTTAGTTCGTCAAATAAAGGGTTTACTGTAATTTGTTTGTTTGTTTTTCTTTAAATGCCAGAGTTGTGATTCAGAATTATTTTAGTATATGTTAAAGAAATGTTAAACAGTGTACAGTATGTCAATGATAACTCCAATAACAGCTCTGTTTCTCCTGCAGTCCTGTCTCATTATCAGATGTGGAGTCTCTAGATTCTGAGTTTCATCAGTCTCTCTTGTGGGTGAAAGACAATGACATCACAGATATGTTGGAGCTCAACTTTTGTGTTACTGAGGAGATATGTGGACATGTGGTTGAGAAGGATCTGAAACCTGGAGGAAAAAATATTGCTGTTACTGAGAGAAACAAGAAGGTAGTAATTCTAGATTGTCACTTGTATGTTAAAGGAAATTATATTGAGCCATACTCATGATTAGGTTTATATATTTTTTCATGTTTTCATTTTCTTGTTGATTGAATTCTGATGCATTATATTGCTTTGTAAATTTATAATGATTAAAAAATCAGTTACAGTATCTTTGCAAAGCTTTTTATATCTTCATAATGCAATTATGAATAATGTAGTGTATTCATTTTCTCTTTTATCAAGTTATTAAAGAATTTTTATCATCTTTATGACAGGAATATCTTGAGAGAATGGTGAGATGGCGCTTAGAGCGAGGAGTAAGTGAGCAGACAGAGAATATGGTCCGTGGTTTCTATGAGGTTATTGATCCTCGGTTGGTTGGAGTGTTTGATGCTAGAGAACTGGAATTGGTTATTGCTGGAACCCTTGAGATTGATGTTGCTGACTGGAGGAAGAATACTGAGTACAGATCAGGTATACATTACATGCACTTTCAACATTTTTTGCATCACTTCTTCCTATGTGTTTACCATCAGATTACTTTTCTTATCTTAAACCTTTTGTCAGGTGGTCATCAGTATCAATTCATGCATCTTCATCGAAAGTACTATACTCAAACTTCTCTCTCATTCATAATTAATACTGTCTCATTTTGTCAAATACCATCACTTTTGATTTTATGGACATTCATCTTTAATTTTTCTCTTATGCCATTTAGTTGAAGAATTTCCTTGATGTATTAAGCAAAATTTCACTGCAACTGTGATCAGTGTACAACATTAACTTTTCCCTCTTGTGATGGTGCATGAACTTCTAAATTTCAAGCTTCTAAATTTGAATGCAGAATTTATTGTGATTAGATCTGTCACACACAATCAACCTCAGCTTAATGACCTAGATAAGGACTATAGAAAAGGTTTAATGAGCAAATAAATATGTGCGGACTTAGTTCACTTAATCAAACAACTACCAGACATGGACAAATATCCAATAAAACAGACTTAGTCCACTGTATTGATAACACAACCGAACATACAAAGAAAAAACTAATGCAATTTTTTTTTACACAGAGTTTTACAAGGTTAGGTTAAGGATTCCTAACTTTATTTACAAGCTAAGAGCTGTTACCTACATCAGCTCATTTGAAAGCCCTTTTTATTGTTTTGAGACATACAAATATGGAACAGGATGAAGTTGGAGCCATCTGTGGGCCAGCAGTTTCACTTGATCAACTGACTTTGTTTCGTTGATATTATGTTGTACGAACATGTTCCAGACTTGAGTCATCCTGGGAATAAATGATCTCAGATGAAGTGATGTTCTGGAGAAGGGTACAGTCAGAGTGAAGTTGCTGCTTGCTGCCCATCTTGTTGTATAGAAGTTCACTTCTCACTGACCTTGGAGTGGAGCCAAGTGTGGTACTTTGACAATATTGGACTTGTACATAACAGTAAGGCCACCCACATTCCTCTGCTGTTGAAGGCTCTGCTGAAAAGGGACAGATCCATCCAGGCTGGGTCAGGCAATCCAAGAAAGTGGAGCATACTCAAGGTGTCATTGTACTTGTGCCTTGTACAGAATCTTGCAACCTCTACTATCGAGCACATGCGAGATATGTCGAAGTGCTCTAAGCTTCCTGGCCACCTTGTTTGCAAGATTTACAACATGATTCTTCATGGTCTCTTTGTAGTCAAATTTAACCCCAAGGATATCAGTTTCATCCCCAGGTACCAACACATACACTCTTACCACTGCTCCAGCATTACCATCATGGTACCTAGAGACCATCATCATCATTTGCTTTGATATTTCTCTCTCTCTCTCTCTGTATATATAAATTTATTTATTTCAGGTTACCATGATTCTCATCCTGTGATACAGTGGTTTTGGCTGGCCATTGAGCGTTTTGATAATGAGCGTCGTCTACGATTATTGCAGTTTGTCACAGGCACCTCCAGTGTGCCTTATGAGGGCTTTGCTGCTCTCAGAGGCAGTAATGGTCCTCGGCGATTCTGCATTGAGAAGTGGGGCAAACCATCTAGTTTACCCAGGTTAGTTTACTGCTGTCTTATTGCAGAAACCAATTACAGTAAATCCCCTTGATGAGTTTCAAAAGTCTTACTACTCTCAAAGCCCGGCCATGGGCCAGGCTTGTCTGATGCTAGCCTGGTCAACCAGGCTGTTGCTGCTGGAGTCCCACTGCCCCACATATCCATCACAGCCTGGTTGATCTGGCACCTGGTGAAGATACTTGTCCGGTTCTCTCTTGAAGACTTCTACACTTGTTCCAGCAGTGTTTCTGATAACTTATGGTAAGATGTTGAATAGTCAGGGGCTACAAATGTTGATTTTGGACTTCCTCCCATATCTCTCGCTCCAGTATGTTAGGTTAGGTTCCAGGCTACCGCCGGAAAGCGGACATCGCCGGAAAGCAGAACGCCATTTGTTCCACATATAAATGCACACAAATGCCTGATAACAAGTTTACACTAACATATTAAGCTAACAGTAGAACTAGGCATTAAAAAACAATAGAAAGTAAAATACATACATAGTACATTCATTACTTACCTTAAAATATTTGTATACAGTGGACCCCCGAGTAACGAGCAAAATTCATTCCAGAAGCCTGCTCAAGTGCCATTACCGAACGAATTTACTCCCTTAAGAAATAATGTCAAGTAGGTTAGTCCATTTTAGACCACCAAAAATACACTTACAAAAGCACTTACAATATTATACTTACATAATTGTACGATTTCTGGGGTGCTCGTTACTCGGGGGTAGTTTTAATGTAGGGCGAGAGGTGAGTAGTATTTATTTGTAGGAAGTCAGGTGTAGGTAGCCCTGGCTCCCCTTCCCAAACGTAGTATACAATATTTAAAGCGGCCCAGAGTGAGAAAATACACATACAGTATATTCATTACTTGCCTTAAAATATGTGTTGTTTTAATATAGGATGAGAGGTGAGTACAGCTAGCCCTCCACTTTCGCGAGTTCCAATTTTGCAAGCTTTGAACATTCGTGAATGCCTAGATTTTTTTTTTTTTTCAAACAAGTCGGCCGTCTCCCACCGAGGCAGGGTGACCCAAAAAGAAAGAAAATCCCCAAATCATATTTACCAAACAAATGTGGGAAAAAAGTACGGGAAAACACTTCCTGCTGCATCCCTACTACCCTCCCTCTTACCCCCTCAACCGGCAGCTCGTCAGTCCGCCACTCGGTCATTGTCCAGTTACTGTTTGTGTCAGTCGTGTCCAGTTACTGTTTGTGTCAGTCGTGTCCAGTTACTGTTTGTGTCAGTCGTGTCCAGTTACTGGTTGTGTCCTACCGTACACGTGTGTTTGTGTGGTGGTGCAAGTATGGCCCCCAAGCGAGCAAAAACTGCTATTGATGAGCGCTCAAAGAAAGTCATGAATCTGGAGGAGAAGGTGAAATTGCTAGACAAGTGTAGGGCAAGTTATTTGAGTAATTCTGCCATTGGAAAATTATTTAATGTAAATGAAAGCACAGTGTGCTCTATCAAGAAAAAAGAGGCAAAGATAAGGGTGGCACTAGCATCTACTGCTCCTCCCTCAGCCAAGCAAGTGTCACAAGTAAGAAACAGTGTGATGTGGATTTCAGACCAAAATAGAAAAGAAAATCCCATAGATAATGCGATTCGTGCAAAGGGAAAGACTTTGTATGATATGTTGGCTAGTGATGAGGCTAGCACCATTGCAGAACGAGGATGTCCTACCATCACCCATCCTGACTTCCTAGCAAGTAAAGGATGGTTTGATAAATTTAAGATACGGTTCTCCCTGCACAACCTGAAGATGAGTGGAGAATCAGGTTTGGCAGATCACGTTTCGGCAGCTGCATTCCCTGGCACTTTGAAAAAAATCATCGATGAGAAGGGATACAGGCCTGAGCAGGTGTGGAATATGGATGAAACAGCCCTGTATTGGAGGAAGATGCCTGCCAGGACCTTCATCACCAAGGAGGAGAAGAGTGCGCCAGGGTTCAAGGCTGCGAAAGACTGATGCACATTAATGCTTTGTGCTAACGCTGCTGGGCACATGGTAAAGCCAAGCTTTATTTATAAAGCTTCCAACCCCAGAGCACTGAAGGGATGCAACAAGAATTTCCTTTCAGTATTCTGGATGCACAATCCTAAAGCATGGACCACCAACGTCATCTGTATGGACTGGTTTCACCACTGCTTCCTGACGGAGATACGGGTGTTCCTACAAGAGAAGGGCCTCCCAAACAAAATCCTCTGCTTCTTGATAATGCTCCAGGTCACCCACCATCACTGGAGGGAATGTGTGACGATGTTGAGGGTGTGTTCATGCCACCAAACACGACCTCCCTGATACAACCTCTTGATCAGGGTGTGATAGCTACATTTAAAGCCTACTACACACGACAGTCAATGCAAAGGCTCCATGCTGTGTTGGATGCCGATCCAGATATGAGTGTCACTCAATACTGGAAGAAATTCACCATCTCTGACTGCCTCTCAATAATGCATGAGTGTGTCAAGGATTTGCACCCTCAGACAGTGAAGGGGTGTTGGAGGACTTTGTGGCCAGAGTGTGTGTGTGTGATTTTGTTGGATTTCGTCCTCAGGGCAAGGTTAACAAAGCCATGAAGAATACTGTGGAGTTAGCAAGGCTATTTGGTGGTAAAGGGTTCAAGGACATGCAAGAGGGAGAGGTGAGAGAATTATTTGAAGAACATGCACTGGGCCTAAATGATGATGAATTGTTGGAGATTGTGCAGGCAGAGAGTAAGGATGAAGAAGAGGAGAGTGTTGCTGAGGCCACTCAACCTCAAGCCTTCACCCTTGAAAAACTAGGGCAAACGATGAGAATGACAGCACAGCTCAAACAATTATTATACAACATAGACCCATCGATGTTGAGGGCTTTGAAGAGCAAAAGGTCTCTGTTGCCCATCACAATGTTCTTCACAAGGAAGCCTGCCACTATCCCTACTGCCACACCTGAACCTCAACCCATGGCAGAATCTGACTCTGTTGCTAACTCTGACTAGCGATGTCGACAGTGAAGAGTTAGAATCCACACACTAGACTCATCATGCCATGCAGTTACACTCCAAATAATCATCTCCATTCAACTGTCATCAGTAACTGCATAGCTAACTATCATCACCATCATCATCGTCATTGTCATCATCATCACAAGTCGTCAGAGTTCGTCTGCCTAACCTTACGAGTGGTGAGTGTTTTGTTTGTTTATTATTTGTTATTAAACCATAGCATGTATATACAATATTTTACGATGTTTTCATGTGTTTTATGATTGTTCGTGGTTCAATAGGTTAAGGAAGCAGTATTGTTAGGCTAAGTAAATGTTATTATTATATTTTCCTACAATAAATTTGTGCATCAAAACATTCGTGAACCCTACAGTACAGTATTATTATATTTCCCTACATCATATTTACACACCAAACATTTGCGAATTTTCAGGATTTGCGAGGTTCTTGATCCCCTAACCCTCGCAAATGTGGAGGGCCTCCTGTAGTATATATTTGTAGGAAGTCACGTGTAGGTAGCGGGTAGGTATAGATATACAATATTTAAAGTGGCCCAGAGCCATATTACCATCAACATACAGTCATACCTCGGTTAACGATATTAATCCGTCAGAGAGGGCGTATCTGTAACCGAATCAATTGTTAACCAAATCAATTTTCCCCATAAGAAATAATGGAAATAAAATTAATCCATTCCAGACTTCCAAAAGTAGTGGAAATAAAATTAATCCGTTCCAGACTTCCAAAAGTAGTAAAATAAAATATTTTTTAGAACTTTTTGACATTAAATAATACACAATTTAATGAAGATTAAAGAAATTACATGTAAATATAGTACAATAACATGTCACTTACATTTATTGAAGGGTTGTTGATGTGTGGAGGACGGGAGGAGGGGAAAGGATGGAGTATAGTATGCTAGTGTTTGGAAGGGGAATCCCCTTCCATTAACACTGCAGGTGGCAAGTTCTTTTCTGGGGTTACTGGCCTTTTTCTTTTAATGCCACACTCCCTGCATGAATGCTACACTCCCTGCATGCCTGCTACACTCCCTGCATGAATGCTACACTCCTTGCATGCCTGCTACACTCCCTGCATGAATGCTACACTCCCTGCAAGAATGCTACACTCCCTGCATGAATGTAAGAGAAGTGAATGTGCGGGTGTTGGCAAGAGGTGTGGGGTTAAAAGATAAAGAATATAACACAAAGTGGGAGTTGTCACAGCTGCTTTTTGCTGATGACACTGTGCTCTTGGGAGATTCTGAAGAGAAGTTGCAGAGGTTGGTGGATGAGTTTGGTAGGGTATGTAAAAGAAGGAAATTGAAAGTGAATATAGGAAAGAGTAATGTGATGAGGATAACAAAAAGATTAGGTGATGAAAGATTGGATATCAGATTGGAGGGAGAGAGTATGGAGGAGGTGAATATATTCAGATATTTAGGAGTGGACATGTCAGCAGATGGGTCTATGAAGGATGAGGGAATCATAGAATTGATGAGGGTAAAAGGGTAAGTGGTGGACTTAGGAGTCTGTGGAGACAAAGAACTTTGTCCGTGGAAGCAAATTGGGGAATGTATGAGAGTATGTATAGTTATACCAACACTCTTATATGGGTGTGAAACATGGGTGGTGAATGTTGCAACATGGAGAAGGCTGGAATCAGTGGAGATGTCATGTCTGAGATCAATGTTTGGTGTGAATATAATGCAGCGAATTCGTAGTGTGGAAATTAGGAGGAGGTGCGGGATTACCAAGACTATTATCCAGATGAAGTTTTTTCGTTAACCGGGGGTCCACTGTATATGTCTAACTTATTTTTATGCTACCCAAGTAATAGCTTTTTATAACCTTTTACTCATGTGCAAGTTGATTGTTTTACCATATTATATTACTACTGCTACTTCTACAACTAATATTACTACTACCTCTAGTTTTACACCTCACTCTAAGCCTATATATACCCTCTGTGTCCATGTATTGTTTGTAACGGCTTGACAAAGCTCCTGGAGAGCGAAACATTGCCACAATAAAGTGTCACATTAGTTGCACTTGTGTCCTTTTACTTTACAAGAGAGAACCTGCAGTAATGGATTCATATTAGACAAATTTAGATTTAGAAAGGATATAGGAAAGTACAGTGGACCCTCGCTTATCAGCCGTAATCCATTCCAGAAGGTTAACCTAAAAATGAAAGGGCCTGAAAGCGAAATAATATTTCCCATAAGAATTAATGTAAATACAAGTAATCCATTCCAGACAAAAATATCAACAAAAAAATATTTTTTTTTAAAGATTAACTATAGTTTTACATACACAAAACAATGAGAACTAAATAAATTGACTAATGAAATGGATAAATGAACATTCAAATCACTATTACATACCTTTATTGAATTTAAGAGAAAAGTATTGTTTGGAGACAAGACAAAATACTCCTTCAGTATGATGCTAATATCACCTCTTCGGCTTATTTATCTATCAATTGATTTAATGACATAATAAACAATATAAATAACATAGAAACCTGATATACACTCTAGAATGAATAAAATATGTCATTACGTATGTGACTAGTGGTGGCGGCGGCAGGAGTTTGTTTGGAGACAGGACAAGATAGTCCTTCAATATGACACTAATATCAACTCTACGGCTTATTTATCTATCACAGTTCATCTAATATGACATAATAAACAATATTAATAACATAGAAACATGACATATACAGTCAACCCTTGGTTTTTGTTTGTCTCAGTTTTCGCCGATTTTGGTTTTCGTTCACTCTTTTCATGGAAAAATTGTCTCAGTTTTCGTTGATGGTACGGAACCTGTCCACCAGTGCCCCACACATACAAAGGCCGTAGACCGCCACCCACGCACCTCCCACGCACATTGTCACGCAATCTAGCATTGTTTATGCTTGAGTGAACATCACCCCAGGAGTTCATACAAAACATTTATTAACAATTCATTGTTTTTGGCCCTTGATTATTGTGTGTGACTAATAAATAAGCTACCATGGGCCCAAAGAAAGCTCCTAATGCCAGTTCTTTGGTAAAGAAAGTGAGGAACACCGTAGAACTGAAGAAAGAAATAATAGAAAAATAGGATAGTGGTGTACGTATTGCCGATCTCGCCAGGATATACAAGAAGGCCCCATCAACCATCAGTTCCATTGTGGTGAAGAGAAAAGAAATCATGGAAGCTAATGTTGCGAAAGGGGTGAATACGATAACGAAACAGAGATTACAAACAATGGAAAATATGGAGAAATTGCTGTTGGTGTGGATAAATGAAAAACTGCTAGTGGGTGATAGTGTTGTGCAATCCATCATATGTGAAAAAGCAAGGCAGTTGCATGCCGATCTTGTCAAGAAAATGACTGAAACCAGTGTTGATGTTGATGAATTTAAGGCCAGCAAAGGCTGGTTCGAAAACTTCAAGAAGCGAAGTGGCATACACAGTGTTGTAAGGCATGGTGAGGGTGCCAGTTCAGATAAACAAGGGGCTGAAAAATTTGTGCGTGACTTTAAAGAATATGTAGAGGCAGAAGAATTTAAACCCCAACAAGTGTTTAATTGTGATGAAACAGGCCTCTTTTGGAAGAAAATGCCAAGGAGGACCTACATCACACAGGAGGAAAAGGCACTGCCAGGACACAAGCCTATGAAAGACAGGCTAACTCTAATGTTGTGTGGTAATGCTAGTGGGGATTTCAAAGTGAAGCCTTTACTGGTGTATCACTCTGAAACTCCCAGAGTGTTCAAGAAATACAGTGTTGACAAGAGTAAATTGTGTGTGATGTGGAAGTCTAACCCTAAGGCATGGGTCACTAGGGAAATTTTCCTGGAATGGTTTAATAAAGTGTTTTGCCCCAGTGTGAAGAAATATCTATTGGACAATAATTGGGGCTCAAGTGCCTCCGGGTAATGGACAATGCTCCTGCTCATCCTCAAGACTTGGAAGACCAAATGTCTAAGGATTTCAAATTTGTAACAGTGAAATTCTTGCCTCCTAACACCACTCCTCTCATCCAGCCCATGGACCAGCAGGTCATTGCAAACTTCAAAAAACTGTACACCAAAGCAATGTTTCAAAGGTGCTTTGATGTGACCAATGACACTGCATTGACCCTAAAAGAGTTCTGGAAGGATCACTTCAATATCTTCCATTGCATAGGCCTTATACATAAAGCTTGGCAGGGAGTGACTTCCAGGAAGATGAACTCTGCTTGGAGAAAGTTGTGGCCAGATTGTGTCCCAGAGAGGGATTTTGAAAGGTTTGGGCCTGACCTTGAGGAGCCTATGGAAGTTGTGGAAAGTATTGTGGCATTGGGGAATTCCATGGGGTTGGATGTGAGTAGCCAGGATGTGGAAGAGTTGATGGAGGACCACAATGAAGATCTAACCACTGAAGAACTGCAACACCATCAAACCACAACTCAGGAAATTGCTTCAGTGGAGGAAGAGAGATGTAAGGTGCCTTCTTCAGAGATTAAGGAGATTTGTGGAATGTGGAGTAGGGTGCATTCATTTGTGGAGGAACATCACACTGACAAAGATGTTGCAATCTGTCTCATCAACATGTTCAATGACAATCTCTCTTCCCATTTTAGGGACATTTTAAAGGACGCCATACACAGAGCTCTCTGGACAGATATTTAGTATCACAGGTGTGCAGTGACTCTCAAGCTGGTCCTAGTGGGATTAAAAGACAAAGAAGGGAAGTGACCCCAGATGAGGACTTGGTACCTAGAATCCTTATGAAGGGGATTCCCCTTCCAAAAAATAGGGTCTCTTCCCTCTCCCCTCCTCCCTCTCTTCCATCCAGCAACATCAGTCTTCAATAAAGGTAAGTGCCACATTGAATTCATTCATTTGTGCATGTAAATCTATCTTTAAGGCCCCAATTTTTTTTTTTTTCCAAACTTCTGGGTTTCTGGAATGGATTAATTGAATTTCCATTATTTCTTATGGGGAAAATGGTTTTGGTTTTCATCGATTTTGGTTTTAGTTGATCCCTCTGGAACGGATTAAACACGAAAACCAAGGGATGACTGTACTCTAGAATGAATAAAATATGTCATTACGTATGTCACGAGTGGTGGTGTGTTGTTGTTGTTGGGTGTATAAGGGCCACTTAGAGCATAAGCCTTACATAGTGGTGGTGAAGGCGGCAGCAGAGGCGGTGGTGTTATCAGTCACCCAACATACATCAAACAACAGTGGAGGAGTTAAGTTTCGTGTTGTCATTTTTCTATCGTTTAATCGCTTAACTTACTACACTGTTAATGCTACACTTTATCGCTGGCTGGCACTATAGTCTTTATCGACTCCTGCTGCTTTAACCCTTTCGGGGTTTCGGCCGTACTAGTATGGCTTACGCACCAGGGTTTTTGTCGTACTAGTACGCCTAAATTCTAGCGCCCTCAAATCAAGTGGAAACAGGCTGGTAGGCCTAGATGTGAGAGAATGGGTCTGTGCGGTCAGTGTGCCCAGTATAAAAAAAATCCTGCACCACACAGTGCATAATGAGGAAAAAAAACTCTGACCGTGTTTTTGGTTTAAAACAGCGACTTTGCAGTCTATTTTCGTATAGTATTTATGCTTGTATACTCGTTTTCTTAGTCTCATCCGATAGAATGGATGATATATTTCAGAAATAGAGATAATTTTGACTGCTTTCACGATGACAAGTACCTTGAAACTGAGCGCAAAGTAGCGAAAATGTTCGATTTTTGCTGATGTTCAGGAGTAAACAAATCACGCCATGCGTCCAATACACATCAACTGGGTAGTCTAATATTCTTGCACAAGTGCGCTGATATTATTTATACCATTTTTACAATGATGCTGTTGTATACATAACAGTAAATCTTCTGTTTTTTGTGAGAATAAAAATTCAAAATGGAAAGCAAAAGTAATGTAAGAGGGGCCTGGAGACGTGACTAATGAACAGATAAAATGTTATTTTAGTGCCAGGAATGTCTGTCTCGTTTATTCTGGACCCTATTTTGAAATTGGCATCTTTTGAAATTTGTGTGAAATTGGCCAAATTGCAAATTTCTGACCACCTTATTGGGTAGTTCAAATCGGTAAATTGGCGGTTTCTTATACTCGGCGAAATCGCCGATGCGTAAATGTCATTGATACCGCTAACTTTGTGAGAGCATAATACCGTTAGTTTTCCATCAAATTTCATAATTTTGGTAACGTTATGATCGGAAAAATATTCTCTATCATTTCATAAGAAAAAATAATTTTTTTTTTTTCCAAAAAATTTGCGACCCTGAGAAAGAGTTTCGGAGAGGGCCTTGCGACCCCCAAAGGGTTAATATCGTACATATCGTAGAATCACTGAAGAAGGCACATTCTTCCCTCTTTTTCAGCCCTTTACCAAAGGGCTGGCACTCTGAACTTTCTTTGGCCCCATGGTGGCTTATTTCACAGTCACAATCAATAAACAAGCACCAAAATGAATGGATGAATGGATGAACATGCAGAGTATTCCTTACTCAACTAGGGACAGATGCAGACTGAGTGTGATACACGTGAGGAAGTGGCATCGCCGGCAGGTTGATGCGTCCCATACGGCCGATAAGCGGTAGCTGAAAAACCGGCCTATAAGCGAGTTGGCTGATAACAGGAACGGCCGATAAGCGAGGATCCACTGTATTGGTTTGGAAATAGGGTAGGTGATGAGTGGAACAGTCTGCCTAGTAGGGTTATTGAGGTTAAAACCTTGAGTAGTTTCAAATTTAGGTTGGATAAACACATGAGTGAGAGGAATTGGATTTGAATGGGGCTTGCACATGAGTAAATAGAATTATCACGATAAAGATGCACTCCCTGAGAAAATAAAGAATTTGATATTGTTTATTTAGACTTTAGTAAGGCTTTTTATAGAGTACCGCACAAGAGACTGTTAAAGAAAGTGGCAGCTCATGGCATTGGGGGAAAAGTGCTGTCATGGATCGAGTCATGGCTCACCAATAGGAAGCAGAGAGTGTGCATAAATGGGGTTAAATCCGAATGGGGACTTGTAACAAGTGGTGTTCCACAGAGATCAGTCTTAGGCCCATTGTTATTTATAATATATATCAATGACCTTGACGAGGGAATTACTAGTGATATGAGCAAATTCGCTGACGACACGAAGATAGGTAGGATAATTGATTCAAACATAGATGTCACAGAACTTCAGGAAGATTTAGACAAACTTAATTCATGGTCAGAAAAGTGGCAGATGCAGTTCAATGTAGATAAATGCAAGGTTCTGAAGCTCGGGAGTGTCCATAACCCAAGCACTTATAAGTTAAATAACGTAGAACTTAGTCACACAGATTGCTAGAAGGACTTGGGGGTGATGGTAAGCAGCAACCTTAAACCAAGACAGCAATGCCTAAGCGTACGTAATAAGGCAAATAGATTACTGGGATTTATATCAAGAAGTGTTAGCAACAGAAGTCCAGAGGTTATATTACAGCTTTATACATCATTAGTAAGGCCTCACCTAGATTACGCAGCTCAGTTTTGGTCTCCATATTACAGAATGGACATAAATTCATTAGAAAACATTCAGCGTAGAATGACTAAATTAATACATAGCATTAGAAATCTTCCTTACGAAGAAAGATTGAAGACCCTAAAATTACATTCACTTGTAAGATGTAGAATGAGGGGAGACATGATCGAGGTATACAAGTGGAAAATGGGTATTAACAAAGGGGATATAAATAAGGTCTTGAGGATATCTCTCCAAGAGAAACCCCAATAATGGATTCAAGTTAGATAAGTTTAGATTTAGAAAGGATATAGGAAAGTATTGGTTTGGAAATAGGGTAGTTGATGAGTGGAACAGTCTGCCTAGTAGGGTTATTGAAGCTAGGACCTTGGGTAGTTTCAAATTTAGGTTGGATAAATTCATGAGTGAGAGGGGTTGGATTTGAGTGGGACTCGCACATGAGTAAATAGAATTGTCAAAGCTTATTTCTTGGGTAGCATTGAAAATTGGATTGAGCAAGTGTTCTATTAGTGGGACGGATTGTGAAGGACGTGCCTAGTATGGGCCAACAGGCCTGCTGCAGTGTTCCTCCTTTCTTATGTTCTTATGTTCTTATCAAAGCTTATTGCTTGGGTAGCATTGAAAATTGGGTTGGGCAAATATTCTGTTAGTGGGATGGATTGTGAAGGACCTGCCTAGTATGGGCCAACAGGCCTGCTGCAGTGTTCCTCCTTATGTTCTTATGTAGAACCCCAATAACAACATATGTGATGTCAGGTAACATTGATGTATTTGCCATAACTGAGACGTGGTTCAATACGAAAAATAGGGACATGCCTGCTGAATGTCATATACAGGGTTTTAAATTGTTCCAAGTAGACAGACGTTTCGGGAAGGGGGGTGGAGTGGCACTGTATGTCCGAGATCGCTTGAACTGTTGCATAAAAAAGGAAATAAAGTCTGAAATAACACATACAGAGTCTGTCTGAATAGAATTTTCAGAGGGGCATGAAAAATTTATTTTAGGTGTGATATACCGTCCCCCAAACTTAGATAGGGAGGAAATTGTTAAGGCCATAATGCACGATAACGTAGTTATTCTGGGAGACTTCAACTTTAGTCAAATTGATTGGAATTTTTTGACTGGGAATTTAGAATCTAACGACTTCTTAGAAGTAGTTCAAGATTGTTTTTTGAAGCAGTTTGTGACAGAACCTACAAGGGGAAATAACCTGCTTGACTTAGTTCTGGCAAACAAGGAAACCCTTGTTAATAATTTAGAAATTACAGAGGAACTCGGCGCAAGCGACCACAAATCAATTACCTTTGGCATTGAATGGAAGTTTCATAGTAGGGATAATTCAGTAACGGTCCCAGATTTTCGCTTAGCAGATTACAATGGACTTAGAGAACACTTATCATCTGTGGACTGGGGTAATAAGAACATAAGAAAGGAGGAACACTGCAACAGGCCTACTGGCCCATACTGAGTCCATATCAAAACCAACCCACCAACAAAAATATTTGTGCAACCCATCCCCATCCAAGCAAGAAGCCCTGACAACACCCCCCAACAACTGTGCAAGTCCCGTTCAAATCCAACCCCTCTCACTCACAAGAACAAAGAAATAAGGAACACTGCATCAAGCCAACTGATCCACAGTAGGCAATACCCAAAACCAATCCCACAAACAAAAACTCCTATCCAACCCACCTACTCCATCCATGGAATATGCTTTGATAATCAGGGCACTATAAAATAGGGTACTGAAGGAGCTGAAGCACCTGGTCCATCACCAGGGCACTGAATATGCCGAAGCACATGATCTATCACCAGGGCGTTGAAGGAGTTGAAGCACCTGGTCCATCACCAGGGCACTGATTAAGCCGAAGCACCTGGTCCATCACCAGGGTACTGAGGGAGCCGAAGCACCTGGTCCATCACTAGGGTGCTGAGGGAGCCGAAGCACCTAGTCCATCACCAGGGTACTGAAGGAGCCGAAGCACCTGGTCCATCACCAGGGTACTGAAGGAGCCGAAGCACCTGGTCCATCACCAGGGTACTGAAGAGAGCTATCAATATGACAGTTTTCTGAACACTATACATGCTGCCCAAAGAACATTTATCCCATATAAAGAAATTAGATCGAATAGAAATGACCCAAAATGGATGAATAATAGGCTCAAATATCTTTTAGGGCAGAAAAAAGGAATTTATAGGCCTATCAAAAGAGGTGAGGGTCATCTTATGAATCAGTATATTGACATTAAGAGGGACGTTAAAAAGGGGATAAGAAAAGCTAAACGGGACTACGAAATTAAAATTGCTAGGGATTCGAAAACTAACCCAAAAAGGTTTTTCCAGGTGTATAGAACAAAAGTTAGAGATAAGATAGGTCCCCTTAAAAATAATTATGGGTATCTTACTGACAAAGAGAATGAAATGTGCTCTATTTTTAATAATTATTTTCTCTCGGTTTTCACTCAGGAAGACACTAATAATATCCCAAGAATTAGGTATTTTAGTGGGCCTGAAGAAGATAAATTATGTAGTATCACAGTCACTAGCGAAATGGTTATCAAACAGATAGATCGTTTGAAGCAAAATAAATCGCCAGGTCCTGATGAGCTTTTTTCAAGGGTTCTTAAGGAATGCAAAATGGAACTCATACAGAATAGACTTGGGAGTCATGGTAAGCAGGAATCTAAAGCCAAGACAACAGTACCTAAGTGTGCGCAATAAGGCTAACAGATTACTAGGATTTATTTCAAGAAGTATAAGCAACAGAAGTCCAAAAGTTATTTTACAGCTCTATACACATGTACATCACTAGTGAGACCTCATTTGGATTATGCAGCTCAGTTTTGGTCTCCTTACTACAGGATGGATATAGATTCATTGGAGAACATACAAAGAAGAATGACTAAAATGATTTACAGTATAAGAAATCTCCCGTATGAAGATAGACTTAGAGCGTTGAATCTCCACTCTCTGGAGAGATGTAGAATGAGGGGAGATATCATCGAGGTGTACAAGTGGATGATGGGCATAAACAAAGGAGATATTAATAAAATACTGAGGATATCGAACCAAGTAAGAACCAGAAATAACGGATTTAAATTGGATAAATTTAGATTTAGAAAGGACATAGGCAAGTACTGGTTTTCGAACAGAGTTGTAGATGCGTGGAACAATCTTCCAAGTACTGTGATAGAGGCTAGGACCTTGGGTGGCTTTAAAAAGAGATTGGACAAATATATGAGTGGGAGGGGCTGGGTTTGATTGGTGTCGTGAGTACGGGAATAAATTCTTAGGTAGTGGTGGTTTTGATATGGACCTGCCTTGTATGGGCCAGTAGGCCTTCTGCAGTGTTCCTCCATTCTTATGTTCTTATGTCAATGACACTCTTAGAAGCATGATTATGATTAATAGTGTCAACTAAAATATCTTAATATTTCTTGAGTGGGTGTGATCTGGACTGCCTAGCATGGGCCAGTAGGCCTGCTGTAGTGCTCATTCTTTCTTATGTTCTTGGCATAGGACATAGCTGGATCAGCTAGGTTGTAATGGCTATGTGGTTCTGTGGGCCACTAGCACAAACAGCTTTGTTGATCAGACAGATAACAGGCTGAGTTGTGGGGGTAGAAGAGCCCTCAAAACTCGTCACAGATAAAAACAAAGGCAAAAGCCCTCAAGGCTCCAACTACCTAAATCACAGTAAATTTAGTCCTGTCTAAATCACAGTATAGGGTCACTAAAGTGGACATTATTGCTGAAAACAACACAAATTTGGAATAATGCTATACCAATATGTATACATAATTTTACCTCATGTTATACAGTATGTATTATAATTGTTTTTGTGCATTATAGTATTTTTTCATTTTTCTGGTCAAACGTTTTTTATAGTTTTCTTAATAACTTATATTAATTTTAAGTAAACTATTTCTTTTAATGTTTATTTTTATACCAGGGCTCACACATGTTTCAACCGTCTTGATCTCCCGCCTTACCCTTCTCCGGAGATGTTGTACGACAAGTTGCTCTTGGCTGTGGAAGAAACATCAACATTTGGCATTGAGTGACCATATCTTCTTAATGCTATAAATCGATGATCAGTTGATGCATTTGCTTTTAACTGATCATCAGTGGTGGAATAAAGTATAAGAATCTTATTTTTTGTGAAGTCTGGTGAATTGTTAATAATCCTAACACACATTGTTATCAGGTATTTTGAGCCTCATTAAGAGTTTTGAAAGGAGTGTCATAAAATGTTATGACCTACTAATATTTTTTCATATGGTGTACTTTATAAATCATGCATGAACCCTCCCTTGTAATGTAGTCACCACAATTTTACATTACATTATTAGTCATACCTCTTGCCAGTGCAGTATATACATTTTATTTATATATGTTTTCAAGCTTATAATATGAAGATTATCTTGAAGTATATTGGGTACACGAACACATTGTTCTGAATTCTGTGTTTGTAGGCTATGTTTCGCTCACCATGAGCTCTGCCAAGCCTCTGTGTATATAACTGGACAGAGTAAGGATATGTATAGTGAACATGTGTAAGGGCCTGTGTACAAAGGTAACACCAAAAATATTTAACAATAGAGATGTACAAAGAAAGGTAAAGCATAGGTTTAACAATAAAGTTTTACATAAAAGACATGTCGTAACATCTCACCGCTATATTTGACTACTGCAGCTGTTTTGGGCGATTGTTCCATAGATTTGTTTGCTTAATAATTATTCTTATGTTGTTCCATTTCATGAGATGACTATGAGAAGTACAATGAAACAAAGGTTTGTGCAAGCATATTTATACCCCCTAATATATGTTTCAGAATTTCTAAAAGTTTAACCAATATACATTTTCTGGCAACTTCCACAAAGAATAATGTAAATACCTGCATCACTGTTTTTATGATTGCCTGCTTTAGTTCTAGTTAACACTTACGATGATGGTGATATTGGCTATAGCTATTTCAGTGTTACATAATGAGAGAGCCTTGGTTATGTTCTCAAGTTTCATTGGTGTTAGGGAGTATGATACAGATTTTAGAGGTGATTTCAATACATGATATATTGATTATACACAACGCTTTCTCTTTACACTCCCTGAGAAAATAAGAAGGGAACTGCAATTCTATAAAGACTTCTAGGTATTCAGGACTATTAATTGTGTGTGCATGAAGGAAAAAATTGTATTACCACTTCCTGTTCAGTTTGTATATTCTAGTTAAAATAGAAATGTAGCAAATCCTTTTTAATTAGTAGGCTTTTGATAGACCTGGAGTGGTTGTTCATCAGATTTATTATGTAAGATATCCAGGAAGGGCATTTTATTCTCAACTTCTTCCAGAGGGATTTGGTTAGAAGATTGTACTTAAGTTTTTTCTTGCAGTGTTCAGTTTTCTGGGAGCAATGATAAGAATGTTGACTTAATGAAACCTTGTTATGTTATTGAGGATGATGTTAGTTTAGTTTTCTGCCTCTATATGCTCCATGAACACATTGCAAGAGCCCTGTTGATGGGTGAATCCATTCTGTCCTATAACACTGTAGAGATTGTCATTGTAGCTGAAGTACCTACTTATGTAATAACAGGGACAGGTGGTATGTGTGTTTTTGGGATCCTGTACAGTAAGTTCTCACTTGATATCTTTTGGTTCAACGTCATTTCGTTATAACGTTGATGAGAAAAAACTACATAATTCCCGGCCACTGCCACTGTCTTATGTGGAGTTTGCATGTTCTCTCCATGTCTGCATGGGTTTTCTCCAGGTACTCCGGTTTCCTCCCACATCCCAAAGATGTGCACTTTAGGTTAATTGGCATGTTTATATTGTCCCAGTATGAGTGAGTGTGGGTGTGCTTGTGAGTGTGCCTTATGATGAAATGGCATCCTATTAAGGGTTAGTTCCTGCCTTGTGCCCTGAGCTGTTGAGATAGGCTTCAACCACCTGTGACCCAGAACTGGAATAAGCTGGTTGGAAAATGAATGAATGAATAAATGAATACAATTTTTTTTTTCATCAAACAGGTCATATCCCACCAAGGCAGGTTGACCTAAAAAGAAAAACAAAAGTTTTTCTTTTTAAATTCAGTAATTTATACTAGAGAAGTTGTTACTATCCCCTGAATACAAATTATTGTAAAATAAAAATTTGTAAAGTATACGATAATCATACAATTCACGACAATAAATGTTGCGGTACGAAAGCACTCAATGAACCCGCCATATTTATTATTGTTTGTTTTTTAACTGCGTGATGGTAGGAAGTGCTCCTTACAATTTTTGCTTTGCAATCATTTATTCCTTGATTTAACCCTGTAGCAATGAGTGCTAAAGATGTACTGTGCACCCCTGATGTTTATATCAATTAGCCTATGGTAAAATTGGTTTCATTATGTGTCATTTCACTTAAAGTCAAGTTTCCAGAACCTATCAATGACATTAAGTGAGGACTTACTGTACATCCAAGCTGGTTTCGTATTGTTGAGAATCAGGTAAAGAAGCTTCATCTTATGTTTATTATACAGTACTGTATTTAAAAATCTGTCACACTGTAAAGGAGCTCCTTGATGAGGAAACTACATGGAACTCCCAAATACACAAAAACTAGCTGTTGACCCATCACTCCTGGTATTGGTAGTACCCTACAAAAGTTGTCAGGTGTCTTGGTTAAGAACCTTTCCTGTTTGTTGGGAACCATTAAGAATGAGCACTGGAAGAATTCAGGAGACTTGCTTAACAGAGTTGGAGGCATCAACATTAGGAGCAAGAAGTTGGTGAGTCTTGAATTGATGTTTTTTTTCACAAAGGTATGTGTTAATCAGGCTTGCTCTCTCTTATGCATGACAGTTCTCTCTCTCCAGGAATTGCTTCAGCTACAGTGCTAATCTCTACAGTATGGGAATTGGTTCACTTATCACTGCAGCTCTTGCCAATTTGTTCATGGAGCACATAGAAGCAGAATGCTGAACTTTCATCATCCCAGCAACATAACCCGAGTATATTATGTCGACAACATACCTATCATCAAGCCCAGAAGGATGGAAATTGCAGACCTAAGGGAAAAAATTAACCAAGTAGAATAATCTGTCTAGTTCATATTAGATGTAGAGCACAAAATCCCCTTTCCTAAATTCCTTACTCCATAAATCCGATGACCATACACTGAAGTTCCAGGTTTATCAAAAAATCACAGAATTAGTAGCTTAGAATACCTTGAAGGAGAATGCACCTACATTACAAAAGTCTTTACAGAATTGCAGTTACCTTCATATTTTCTGAGGAGTGAAGGAAGAGAGTTTTGCACATAATCAACACACTAACTACTGAAACAACTACTAAAACTTGTATCATACTCTGCAACACCTGTGTAGCTGAGAACATAACTAAGGGGGCCTTATTATGTAAATACTAATGTAATTATAGCCAATACATCACCATTAAAAATTTAACTATAACCAAAATAGCCAATCTTGGAGGCAGTGATGCTGGTGTTTACTTTAGTTCTCGTGGAGGGTGCCAAAAAATATATGTTGGTGAAACTTCAAAGAATTTGGACACATAAGGATGCATAAATAACCATAACAACGTGTGTGATTAATCACAGTTCTTATGGTCACCTAATGAATGGCACAATGTCATCAGGAGAATAGATCTACACAGGATACAGTGTTTAGAAGTATAACGCTTAGCAATCTTAGATACAATTTCCCATAACTAACAATATCATATCTGAAGTAAAGTACAACCTTAATTTAATGGACCCGGAATTAATAGGCTCCAGATATAACAAAAAATCTGTGGCTGGACAAAATTCAAACAACGGACAAAGTTTGTTAAATCTAAAATTGTTCGTTATTGATACTGTTTAATGGGTAAATTTATTTTGGATTTAACAACAAAATTTCTTAAATCCATATATTTTTTGTTTTTGTTAGGATTATGGAAAAACTATCTTATTCAGATTTAATGAACAGCTGTAACAGTCAGCCTCTTTCCTCAGTTAGTCCATTAAATTGAGGGTTCACTTATCAAGAATAATGTTGTGACCCCACAACATGGCCATCACCTAATGCATGTTATACATGTGCAAGTCTATTGTTAAATTTATACTTTACCTTTAACCCTCAGGGTCGAAAAAAATTTTGAAAAAAAAAAAAAAACATTTCTTATGAAATGATAGAGAATCTTTTTCCAATGATAGCGACAACAAAAGTATGAAATTTGATAGAAAACTTACTGAATTATGCTCTCGCGAAGTTATCGGTCTCGACGATATTTATGCATCGGCGACTTCGCCCACATTGAGCCCTATTTTTTGGCCAATTCCAATGTTCCAGTCTACTAAAATCATAGCTATTTCGCTAGAACTCCATTTCTTCTATCGATTGAGTACAAGAAACCACTCATTTACCAATTTCAACTACCCAAAAAAGTGGTCAGAAATTGGCAATTTGGCCAATTTCACACAAATTTCAAATGATGCCAATTTCAAAATGGGGTCCAGAATAAACAAGGCAGACATTCCTGGCACTAAAATAACATCTTCTCTGTTCATTAGTCACGTCTCCAGGCCCCTCTTACATTACTTTTGCTTTCCTGGTGCGTAAAACGTAGTAGTATGGCACCGACCCTGGTGCGTAAAACGTACTAGTACGGCACCGACCCCGAAAGGGTTAATTGAAGAATTTTGTTTAATATGTTTTGAATTACCTTTATGCTTGGGTCCCACCCATGCATCTCATCTGTTCACTACATATACATACAGTCAACCCCCGGTTCTCGTTATTAATCCGTTCCAGAGGGCCCGTCGAACACCGATTTGGACGAACTCCGATTCTATTTTCCCCATAAGAAATAATGGAAATAAAATTAATCCGTTCCAGACATCCAAAAGTATTAAAATAAAATATTTTTTTACAACATACATATAGACATTCAATTACACACAATTTTATGAGAAATAAAGAAATAATAGTATAATTACATGTCACTTACATTTATTGAAGAGTTGTTGATGTGTGGAAGATGGGAGGAGGGGAGAGGATGGAGTAGTATGCTAGTGTTTGGAAGGGGAATCCCCTTCCATTAACACTGCAGGTGCCAATTTCTTTTCTGGGGTTACTGGACTTTTTCTTTTAATGCCACTAGGACCAGCTTGAGAGTCACTGGACCCCCCTCTCACAAAAAATCTGTCCAGGGAGCTCTGTGTCTGGCAGTTCTTTAAAATGTCCCTAAAATGTGACAAGACATGGTCATTAAACAGTCGCAAAAACACAAGGAACCTCTGTCAATTCTAGCTATGGTTCTTTGAATTAATGCAAATCCCTAATGAAAGCACATTGGTATTAAACATGTCATCCGGCCTGAAACAGCTTGGTTTAGGGTGATAATCATCCATAAAGCCTTGCACATCAGCCCATTTGGCATAGATCTCCCTAATCCTTGAAGAAGGCACCTTCCTCCATCTCTGTTCCACCTCCTCCTCCTCTGGACCGTTTTCCTGAGCTGTGGTCTGTTGTTGCTGTTGCTGTTGAAGCTCTTGCAGATCTTCAGTGGTTATCTCTTCATTGTCCTCCTCCACCAACTGTTCCACATCCTCGGTACAAACATCCAACCCCATGGACTTGCCCAGTTCCACAATTTCTTGCACAACAGGCTCAGGATCAGGGTTCTGAGGCTCAGCCCCAAAACCTTCAAAATCCCTCTCTTGGACACAGTCTGGCCACAATTTTCTCCAGGCAGAGTTCAAAGTCCTGGTAGTCACTCCCTCCCAAGCCTTACCTATAAGGTTTACACAATGCAGGATACTGAAATGATCTTTCCAAAAGTCTTTTAAGGTCATATTCATGTCTGTGGTCACATCAAAGCACTTTTGAAACATTGCTTTGGTGTAGAGTATTTTAAAGTTGCAAATGACCAGCTGGTCCATGGGCTGGAGGAGAGGAGTGGTATTAGGGGGCAAGAACTTCTCTTTGATGAACTTAAAGTCCACAATTTGCTCTGTCAAGTCTGGAGAATGACAAGGAGCATTGTCCATTATCAGGAGGCACTTAAGTGGCAAATTATTTTCCTCGAGATATTTCTTCACACTGGGGCCAAACACTTCATGGAACCAATCACAGAAAATTTTCCTAGTGACCCATACCTTATTGTTAGACTTCCACATCACACACAAATTAGACTTGGCGACACTGCATCTCTTAAACGCTCGGGGATTTTCAGAATGATACACCACTAAAGGCTTCACTTTAAAATCACCACTGGCATTGGCACAAAGCATAAGAGTTAGCCTGTCTTTCATAGGCTTATGTCCTGGGAGTGCCTTTTCCTCCTGTGTAATGAAGGTCCTGTTTGGCATTTTCTTCCAAAACAGGCCTGTTTCATCACAATTGAACACTTTTTGGGGTTGGAATTGTTCAGCCTCTATGTACCCCACGAATTCATTCACGTAATTTTCAGCCGCACTTTTGTCAGAACTGGCTGCCTCACCATGCCTCACAATACTATGTATGCCACTTTGCTTCTTAAATCTGTCAAACCAGCCTTTGCTGGCTTTAAATTCATTCACTTCAGCACTCGTTGCAGGCATTTTCTTAACGAGATCATCATGCAACTGCCTTGCTTTTTCACATATTATCGCCTGCAAAACACTATCTCCTGCTAATTGTTTCTCGTTGATCCACAACAACAACAAAGTTTCCACTTGTTCCAGCACTTGAGATCTCTGTTTTGTGACCATACTTGCACCTTTCGCAACAACAGCGTCTTTGATTTCCTTTCTCTTGGCCATAATGGAAGAGATGTTTGAATGGGATTTGCCATAGAGCCTGGCCAGCTCAGCGATACACACTCCACTTTCATATTTTGCTATCATCTCCTTCAATTCTACCGTATTTCTGACATTCTTTACCACAGGCTTGGCACTAGGAGCTTTCTTGGGGCCCATGGTGGCTTATTTAGCAGTTGCAAGCACTAAAAACAGTGGAATAATCACAATATACTGGTATGAATGCGTGGGTGGTGGTCACTCGCTTGTAAACAATAGCACACTGACGCTGAGTGCCCGGGCGGACCCAGCTGGGCCACGTGTACACGTCCGGGATGAATCGCCAACTCCAAGCGGATTCGTTAATACCGAGCCAAAATTCTCGTGAAAAAACCGGTCGAACACCGATTTGGACAAACTCCGACGGCGTTGAACACCGGGGGTTGACTGTATCCTAACTGTGTGTGGTTATGTACACTAAGACTTGACAGCTTCTTGCAAGCAAAACATATCCTACAAATAAATATACAGAATATAACATATATGTCCATTTACCTAATTGACTGTCAGTATTTTTCTTTTTTTTTATACCTTTCTACTTTCATTGAAGTACATTAAAGATCAAATATTTTTCTTTTACATAAAGTTCAATTGCCTCATGGATTCTTTTTAGATTTCCTCTTGTATTTCTTGCAGTTTTATGCAGCTTTATATTTGTGTGTTTTAGCCTGTTCATTTGATCAGGGTGTATGTGATAATTATAGCTTTTTCTCTCCTTGTATCTCATTACCTCTGTTCCATTAGATGATATTCTGGATTTATAAATGTGGGAAATCAGTGTTAAAAAACTTTTTTCTGTTCTATAAACACTTACTTTTCATGTTTTAGCATTGACTATTTATCAATTATTCATTGCATATTTATTTTTAGATAAGGATGTTCACCATTTATTTTAATTTAGGGTACAGCTGTGGATCAAAGAAGTGGCTCATATTAAGGTTAGGCATTACAAAGGCCAGTTTTTAAAGTATTGACATTACATGTAGTTACTAAGTTTATATTTATTTACCATGAATACCTGGCTTTTCCCATAAAAGCCAATTTCATGTAAGTGATAATAGTATTGTAATTTGTAAATAGTTCAAAATGAGGAGTTTTAAGCTCTTGTATCCTTTTTCTTAATTTAATTTATGATAGAATTCTTGAATTACAGGTTAAGGTAGATGGCAGCTAGCAACGTTTGATATATTTCCGTTATATATGTATGTACATATACAGTATGTGTTTGTAAAAAAAGTGAAAGATATGGAAAGTAGTGAGACACAGTAAGTCACTGTCTTCACTGACAACCAGCAATATCAATAAACTGTCCAGAAGATGTTGAAATTTTCTTCATGGTAACTTGTGGCTTTTTTCTCATAGCAGGTTCATAAAAACATTGTTTACAGTACAGTCATTTTAATATATACTTTAATTGAAATGAAAATAGTGTAAAGATAGATTTTCCATTTTCAGTTGATTTAGATGCATATACTTTGCTTTACCACACTGGCCATCTCCCATCAGGGAAGTGTGACGCAATTAAGGAAACACATTTACCACAATACAGTGTATATATTAATAGCTGTCTTACTAAAAGTGCATAGATATCACAATTCAGATGATCCTTTGAACTGCAACATCCAAATTTTTCCTTTAGAGTACAAGTGCTGTACTTCCTGCCTCCAGGACTTAAGTCCAGCTAACTGTTTTTCCTGAATTCCTTCACAAAACTTACCTTGCTCACACTTCAACAGCACATCCATTAAAACTCACTTGTCTGCATTCATATCTTATCAGACATGCTCTCACAAACCTTCTGGATACTCAAAGATTCTTATACCCCCCTCCCTCCAATTGTTCCTGAGACAACTTATATCCCTCTTACCTTCCACCTAATTAATGCACCCTCTTCATCATCACATCGCTCTCCATCCTCTCTTCATGATTTAACCACCTCAAAAACCCCTCCTCAGCTCTCTGAATTATAATACATACAATGCTGTATAATATAAAACACCAGGTACAAGGAGACATACATAACTTTATATTAAACTATTTTTGAGGTGTGACTTGCAAACCACTGCAGTAATGTAGAACAAGGATGGTTGAACAAAGCAAAAAGATGCTGTACAGGCAAAGTATTGCATGATAGACTTTGCCAGGTCTAGGAGAGCTAGTTACTAGGTATGAATTGGTGTGGCATATCCCAGGTGTGTTCCCCAGGGCCTGGTACTGAAGTGCAACTTTCTGTAGGGTCAAAATGCAGCTATGAATGAAAAATGGATTCCTTTAATTAACCCTTTCAGGGTCGCAAGGCCCTCTCCCAAACTCGTTCACAGTGTCGCAAATTTTTCAGAAAAAAAAAAATGATTTTTTCTTATGAAATGATAGAGAATCTTTTTTCGATCATAACGCCACCAAAATTATGAAATTTGATGGAAAACTAATGAAATTATGCTCTCGCGAAGTTAGCGGTATCGATGACATTTACGCATCGGCGATTTCGCCCACTTTGAGCCCTATTTTCTGCAAATTCCAATGTTTCAATCTACTAAAATTATAGCTATTTCACTCGAATTCCATTTGTTCTATCAATTGAGTATAAGAAACCGCCAATTTACCGATTTCAACTACCCAATAAGGTGGTCAGAAATTGGCAATTTGGCCAATTTCACACAAATTTCAAAAGATGCCAATTTCAAAATAGGGTCCAGAATAAACGAGACAGACATTCCTGGCACTCAAATAACATTTTATCTGTTCATTAGTCACGTCTCCAGGCCCCTCTTACATTACTTTTGCTTTCCATTTTGAATTTTTATTCTCACAAAAAAATAGAAGATTTACTGTTATGTATACAACTGCATCATTGTAAAAATGGTATAAATAATATCAGCGCACTTGTGCAAGAATATTAGACTACCCAGTTGATGTGTATTGGACGCATGGTGTGATTTGTTTACTCTTGAATATCAGCAAAAATCGAACATTTTCGATACTTTGTGCTCAGTTTCAAGGTACTTGTCATCGTGAAAGCAGTCAAAATTATCTCTATTTCTGTAGTATATCATCTATTCTATCAAATGAGACTAAGAAAATGAGAATACAAGCATAAATACCATATGAAAATAGACTGCAAAGTCGCTGTTTTAAACTAAAAACACGGTCAGTTTTTATTTTTTTTCCTCATTATGCACTGTGTGGTGCAGGATTTTTTTTATACTGCGCACACTGACGGCACAGACCCATTCTCTCACATCTAGGCCTACCAGCCTGTTTCTGCTTGATTTGAGGGTGCTAGAATTTAGGCGTACTAGTACGACCAAAACCCTGGGGCGTAAGCCGTACTAGTACGGCCGAAACCTTGAAAGGGTTAATACTGCATACTCATTCAAACATTGATTATCATTATAAAATGTAATCACAACAGTAACCTCTTTACTCTGTAAACAACCTTTTTTTTTTTTTTTTTTTTTTTTTTCCTCCAACAAACCGGCCATATCCCACCGAGGCAGGGTGACCTAAAAAGAAAAACGAAAGTTTTTCTTTTTAAATTTAGTAACAAACAAGTTTTTATGAACATTTTAAAATGAGATCTTGTAAAGGGTTATATTGATCATTTGCTTGCATCAGGCATTTAATTATTTGCAATAAGCCCTTTACATGATATACTGTCACTCAGTACGTTGTGAAGTTAATTTATTTTATGCAGTTAAATGTATACTTCTTGGGTGGCTGACATCTTCCAGCACAGTTTACATAGTGTTTGAAAATTTAGATTTGACTATTGTGTATCTTTTTGTAATGTATCATAGTCCAGTTACTCAAGTGTTAACATTTTGTTTAATTAGTGTGATATCATTGCTCAGCTTTAGTTATTGTTATTATTTATTCAGTACATATATATTTGAAGACTTCCATTGGCAATAAGATTTTTCTCATTTTGAGTGTAATGCATATGTACATACACGGTTTAGTATTACTCTTTCACCTAGAACTGTTTTATTACACTTATGTATGGTATAAAATAGCAACTAAATATAAAACATTTCATATCATCATTTGTTCTTTTACTTGATGTGTGTTAGGTTACATGTACCTATAGTACCTGCTTTTGGTTCCAGGTTAAGCTGACCATTAATATTTCATATTTGTACAGATTAAATTCAATGTTATATCATACCTATTTTATTTATACTTAAGTTTAGCAACACAGATTATTTTGTTTAAAGTTTCATTAGTTGTGTCTTTTTAGTTGTGAAAACAGTCTGGTTGTGTCTGATTTACTGTTGGCAGTATATATACTGTATATTTTTTAAGTTGGGTTAAGAGGTGCACTAATACTTTATATTTTTTTAGCTCCTACAGTAAGAAAGATGCTGTATGGTTGTGTTTGTATGACAGATAAATATTATGCATGTACTGTACAGTATTCACAACTAATATGTTGTAAAAAAAATTCCTCAGAATGCATAGAGAATTCTTGTATACAGTTTCTTACATAAGGCCACAATGTGGCCATTCCTGGGAACTTAGTTTTTTTAATATTATAAGCTTTTCCAAACATACCAAAGTATTTGGCATTCTTGTCCAAGATAAAATATTGTGTGACTTAGACGAGCTTGTTTGGTCTGTTGGTCTTGTTTTCATCATTATCATTACATCAGGCTAGTGGTATTTTGGAGAAGGTACAGAGGCCAAATTAAATGTCTATCTGTAGTATCTCAAAAATATGTTTGTGTAAACTAAATGTATTTAAGCTATAATGAATAATGCATATTAGCTATGCTTGTGGTTCATTTAAAATCTTACAAAAATATTTTTGGTCCTCATGCCTAACCAAATTGATTAAAATTGTTGTGTCTTTCTATATAAGACTGCATTATATTTTGTAGCTAACATCAGTGGTACAGACCAGAAAATTTTATTGCTCTAACAGTTTTGTGCCATATTATAGAGTTAACACTGTAAATTTTTAAGATGAATTTGAGCCCATGTTTAGGCAGGGATGGAGGTGTGTCATTATACCATGGTGAGTGCCAGTCACTCAAGACCCAGACTAGTGTAGTTGACACTTCGGTTTAGAGGTACCATGCTTATTAAGAATATAAGGTGGTATGAAGAATGATTGAATATTTATTTATTGACAGTTTGTAACTCAGTGAAAGAAAGCCAGGGAAAATAAGGATGGAATGGAATGATCAGGAATAAATAAGCAACTTTCTAAATCTATTTATACCCTATAGTTTAGGCAAAACCATGCGTGTTGTAAGAGGCAACTAAAATGCCGGGAACAAGGGGATAGTAACCTCTTCTCCTGTATACATTACTAAAGTTAACCCTTAAACTGTCCACACATAGATATACATTCACCTGCGTACTGCCCCGAATATTTTGAAATTTTTTTTTTTTTTTAAATGAAGAGCGCATTTTTATAAATAGGATAGGCTAAAAAATTTTAGGGCCAATACTTACCGAGATATAAGCCCGCCAATTTGGTGCTGGATGCTCACCTGATGGCAACATCAAGTCCTGCCGCTTGCGGAAGTATTGCCGATATACTTTTTTTCTAGTTTTCATTTTAATTTATATAATTTTTATGTTCTGATAATTACAATTTACAATAGTTCCTGTGATTTCATAGCCAATCTTTGTTCTAACACTAATATTATGTACTGAAATAGTACTCAAATAGTCACAATCACACCAACAGGTGAACATTTTTGCCTACCTTGGTCATTTACTATTGTCTATAAATATATACGAAGTATTTATAGGTCCCAGCAATGTTTTAGACATCCAGGAGTATATATGAAACTCCTTGAAGAATGGTGTTATGACAATTGCCAGATAACTACTGATAAGGCAGTGACATTGATGAATGAATGTGTGCGCTCTTTCACTCTGTATCTATCTATCTGTGTCTTTCTGTCTGTCTGTCTATCTATCTATCTGTCTGTCTATCTGTCTGTATCTGTCTGTCTGAATCTGTTTGTCTGTATCTCTGTCTAGCTCTGCTTATCTGTCTTTCTGTCTGCCTGTGTGCCTGGAGTATATGAAACTCCTTGAAGAATGGTGTGTTGACAAGTGTCAGATAACTCTTGACAGCCCAGTGACATTTGATAAATGTCAGCAGTGCTGGAGGGAACCCTCCCTTTTTCATTGTCTATCTGTCTGTCTGTCTCTGTCTGTCTGTCTATCTGTCTGTCTGTCTATCTGTCTGTCTGTCTATCTGTCTGTCTGTCTGTCTGTCTGTCTGTCTATCTGTCTGCCTGTATCTGTCTGTCTGTTTGTCAAGCTCTGCTTATTTCTGTCTAACTCTACTTATCTGTCTTTCTGTGTGTGTGTGTCTTTCCGTCTGCTTGTCTCAGTCTCAGAGTGCGGCTCGTAAGCCAACAGGTATTATACACGATGCAAGATGCGTATTACTTGCCAGTCATGCTTATTATGCCTTATCTCTACAAGTATTGTATAGCACTTTGCCTGGAATTTTTGGGTTATCCTAGGTAATTTACACTATGTATAATTGTACTTATGTGTACATGTGAGAGAAATATGGACACCTGGGTATCACATACTTAGTTGTTAGTGGAAAATCACGAAAAAAGTCCAGGGAGGGAACTTGGAAAAATAAACACATAAGTAGTATTGTCGCACAAAAAATATGTCCAGAGAGTCCTGTTTCTGGCGTCTCTTTAAGATTTGCCTAAAATGGAACAAGTCCACAAAATTTAACAATACCGTAACCATTGGTGTTACTCATTCTTAATAAACTGAGAGAGAGAGAGAGAGATAGGATATATAGATATAGACAGACAAAGATATAGACAGATAGAGAGACAGCCAAAGCCAGCCAGCCTGCCGAATACATAAGAACATAAGAAAGAAGGAACACTGCAGCAGGCCTACTGGCCCATGCAAGGCAGGTCCATGTCACCCCCCAGCTTAGACCAATGACCCACCTAGTCAGGTCACATCCTCTGAAGGAAGGAGCATGGCATCAGACCTAGTAGCACAAGCTAGTCAGGTCCAACTCACACCCACCCACAGCCACTCATGTATTTATCTAACCTATTTTTACTTTCCTCTTATAAAGGAAGTGTTAATGCGACATGACATCAGTGAATCCCTTGTGTTTGCCACAGTATTTGCTCTAGCTGGCACTCAATTGAACTGGTGCTCCCACAAGGTACTAAGTGGTCCCAGATTTTTTTAATACTGCGCACACTGAGGGTGCAGATCCATTCTCTCATGTCTAGGCAACTCAGACTATCGCACTAAATTTGAAGGAATGAAAAATAAAACGTTGATCTACGTTCGGGGCACTACGCACGTGAACGTATATCTACGTGTGGACAGTTTAAGGGTTAAAATTTGAAACTTTGTTTTTCTTTTTGGGCCACCCTGCTTCAGTGGGATACAGCCAGTTTGTTGAAAGAAGAAGTATATGCAAAAATGGAACCTGTAGAATTTTCTATGTAAAACAACTTTTGTTCAGTGATATTTGTTTTTTTTTTTAAAACACATCAACTATTTTCCACCAGAGGTGTGTCAATACTACAGTTCAAAAACTGCAGCATATCTCCACCCCTCCTTCAGAGTGCAGGTACTACTTCCCACCTCCAGGACTCAGGTCTGGCTAACATATTTTCCTGAATCCCTTCATAAATATTACCTTGCTCACACTCCAACAGCATGTCAAGTCATAAAAACCACTTGCCTCCATTCACTCCTATCTAACATGTTCACACACTCTTGCTCGATGTTTAAGTTCCTTGTATACAAAGCAGTGCTAAATTCATTAAATATGTATCTCCAGCACTAAATAAAATTTGAAGGCATATACAAATACAAGTACAAATTTTTATCACCAATAATACAAAGTAATGTTACAGTTTTGAGAATTACATATGTATAGAGTAAAACATTTTTTTATTGGAAAGCACTTTATTACCTGGAGTTTACCTGGAGAGAATTCCAGGGGTCAATGCCCCCGCGGCTCGGTCTGTGACCAGGCCTCATGTTGGACCAGAGCCTGATCAACCAGGCTGTTACTGCTGGCCACACACAGTCCAACGTACGAACCACAGCCTGGCTGGTCAGGTACCGACTTTAGGTGCCTGTCCAGTGCCTGTTTGAAGACAGCCAGGGGTTTGTTGGTAATCCCCCTTATGTATGCTGGGAGGCAGTTGAACAATCTTGGGCCCCTGACACTTATTGTGTTGTCCCTCAACGTGCTAGTGGCACCCCTGCTTTTCATTGGGGATGATGTTACATCGGCTGCCGAGTCTTTTGCTTTCGTAGGGAGTGATTTTCGTGTGCAAGTTTGGTACTAATCCCTCGAGAATTTTCCACGTGTATATAACAATGTATCTCTCCCGCCTGCGTTCTAGGGAGTACAGGTTTAGAAACTTCAAGCGTTCCCAGTAATTGAGGTGGTTTATCGCAGTTATGCATGCCGTGAAGGTTCTCTGCACATTTTCAAGGTCAGCAATTTCACCTGCCTTGAAAGGTGCAGTTAGTGTGCAGCAATATTCCAGCCTAGATAGAACAAGCGATTTGTAAAGTGTCAACATGGGCTTTGCATCCCTGGTTTTGAAGGTTCTCATTATCCATCCTGTCATTTTTCTAGCAGATGCGATTGCTACGGTGTTATGGTCCTTGAAGGTGAGATTCTCTGACATGATCACTCCCAGGTCTTTGACATTAGTTTTTCACTCTATTGTGTGGTTGGAATTTGTTTTGTACTCCGATGAGATTTTAATTTCCTCACGTTTTCCATATCTGAGCAATTGAAATTTCTCATCATTGAACTTCATATTGTTTTCTGCAGCCCATTTAAAGATATGGTTTATGTCTGCTTGGAGTCTTGCAGTGTCTTCAACGGTGGACACTGTCATACAGATTCGGGTGTCATCTGCAAAGGAAGACACTGCACTGTGGCTTATATCCCTGTCTATGTCCGATATGAGGATGAGGAACAGGATGTGAGCGAGTATTGTGCCTTGTGGAACAGAGCTTTTCACATTAGCTGCCTCAGACTTTACTCTGTTGACCGTGGTGTGATAGCACACAAAATGCATGATAAAAGAAATTATAGATCCATCTACCAACTTTTCCTGTTATTCCTTTATCACGCATTTTGTGTGCTATCACACCATGGTCACACTTATCAAAGGCTTTTGCAAAGTCTGTGTATATAACATCTGCATTCTGTTTGTCCTCTAGAGCATCCAGGACCTTGTCATAGTGGTCCAGTAGTTGGGACAGACAGGAGCGACCTGCTCTAAACCCATGCTGCCCTGGGTTGTGTAATTGATGGTTATCTAGATGAGTGGCGATCTTGCTTCTTAGAACCCTTTCAAAGATTTTTATGATATGGGACGTTAGCGCTATTGGTGTGTAGTTCTTTGCCATTGCTTTACTGCCGCCTTTGTGGAGTGGGGCTATGTCTGTTGTTTTTAGTAACTGCGGGACGACCCCAGTGTCCATGCTCCCTCTCCACAGGATGTTAAAAGCACGTGATAGGGGCTTCTTGCAGTTCTTGATGAACACTGAGTTCCATGAGTCGGGGCCTGGAGCGGAGTGCATGGGCATGTCATTTATCACCTTTTCAAAGTCATGTGGCGTCAGGGTAATGTCAGATAGGCTTGCGTCTACCAGGTTCTGTGGCACTCTCATAAAAAATTCATTTAGGTCTTCAACTTTTAAGTCTGGTTAGTGGCTCACTAAAAACTGAGTCATACTGGGACTTTAGTAACTCACTCATTTCCTTGCTGTCATCTGTGTAAGACCCATCTCGTTTTAGTAGGGGCCCAATACTGGATGTTGTTCTCGACTTTGTTTTGGCATAAGAAAAGAAATACTTTGGGTTTCTTTCAATTTCATTTATGTACAGCATTTTGGGCACACTAAAACTAGTACAGTACGTACTTACAACTACTGTACTTAAAGTAAAAATAAAAATTTTTTGTTAATACTTCTGGGTGTCTGGAACGGATTACGTAATTGGATTTACATTACAGTGGACCCTCGTTTTTTGTTGATAATTCTTTCCAGAATGCTGTTCGAGTGCCGTTACCGAACGAATTTGTTCCCATAAGGACGAATGTAAATTAGATTAGTTGTTTCAGACCCCCAAAAATATACTTACAAAAGCACTTATAAAAATACACTTACATAATTGTTCGAGTTGGGAGCTGTACGAAAACCGAGGGTCCACTGTATTTCTCATGGGGAAAATGGTTTCAGTTTTCGCGGATTTCAGTTTTCAGCAGTCTCTCTGGAACGGATTAAAGACAAAAAGGGAGGGTCCACTGTATAATGAAGTGTATTTTTCCTCCCTCTGAGAGCAGGAATTCTGCTGGAACGGATTAATGCCATTTCAATTAATTTAAATGAGGAAAATTGACTCAGCATACGAGCAGATCGGGATACAAGCAAGGTCACTGAATGGATTAAACTCGTAAGCAGAGGTTCCACTGTATTTGTTTGCTGGATTTTTTGTTCCTTAATATAGGTACAGCAGAACATGCACATAATTTTTTTCTGATCCAAGTACACTAATCCCCTTAATCTAGCTTTAAACATGACCCACAATCAGTTTATATACCAAACACAATTGGAATTTCCCTTGTTTAATTTATTGCTGATTACTACCAGATCTTCATTAACCTTTAAGCTCCACATTAAGAAATGATAGTAGTAATTGCTATGTGTGGAAAAAGTCAGTTATTTTTATAAAATAATATAGCATTCAAATATAAGTGTTACTTATAAGATATGTAAAATTACTTATAAAACTGGTGCTCCCTTTAAGGAAGGGGGTTGCTATATATGAAACATATAGGTTCAGTGCTTCCCTCTAAATATAATAGTCCTCATCCTGGGATCAAACCTGTTTACAGTACCTTCCATTTCTGTATGCTGTATGACCTCTACAGGTTTAGAGCTTCCCCATGAATATAATAATAATGATTGAGCTGATGTTTTGTTACATAAAAAACACTTCACATAAGTAAGACTTCCAGGAGTGGTTAGCACTTTTCCATGCACAGCACAAGTATGTTAAGTTAAATCACAGAACGGGTGGGGCTTGAACTCATGGCAGGCGAGTCCTAAAACTTACAGGCCAGTGCGCTAACCACTGGGCCACTGGCTCTAATAAGATTCATCCACCTAGGTATATTTCTATACACCATAGGGAGGTTAACATGGAACCCACTAACCACAAATGCAAGTTTTTACAAACAAATCCCACATCAGCATGGATGGTGTGCTCTAGCTCCAGTACCTTCAAAGCTACCACCACGACTCAAAATCATAATAACCCAATTATAAACAAATCACAGAATGGGTAGGGCTTGAACCTATGGCAGGTGGGTCCTAAAACTTGTAGGCCAGTGCGCTAAATGCTCGACCAGCTGGCTCTAATAAAATTCACCCTGCATTTGGTCTCTGTGGTGCCCATGCTAACCTTCCTATGGTATATAGAAATACACCTAGTTGGGGTGAATCTTCTCAGAGCCAGTGGGTCGAGTGGTTTGGTTAACACACTGGCTGGTGAGTTTTAAGACTTGCCTGGCATGGCTTCAAGCCCCACCTGTTCTGTGATGTGTTTGCAATTGTTTTATCACAATTTCATGAGTCATGGTGTGAAGTTCTATTGGTGTCCCTGGAAATGAATGGGTGGATGCCAAGGCAAAGACTGCTGTAAGCAAGCCCATTCTACAATAGAGTTTTGTCTTGTGTGGCTTCATGGGCCATATCCTTAGATACGTATATCCATGGGTTAGGTAGGATATTGGCGTTTGATCCTCTTCCAACTGGAATGAGCAGTTTGAGATGAATCTCCATCTACTGAGGATTGGGCACACACATTTCACCCACAGCCACCTGTTTGAAGATGTTCTTGTACCCCTCTGTAGCTTGTGATGGGCAACTGACTGTGGAACATACTTAACAGACTTCGCCATGGTTTTTACCAAGGTGCCTGTAGGGACCTCAGAGAACTTTTAGAAAGTCTTTTGACACTAATAATAATAATATCTTTATTTACTACAAGTACATGTACATGGTATACAGGCCTAGCTGACATCAATGACATAGTACTACTATATAGAAAGCCCCTTGTTATGCAGAGCATTTCGGGCAAATTAGGTCCTTGTCCCAGGATGCGACCCACACCAGTCGACTAACTCCTAGGTACCCATTTTGCTGATGGGTGAACCTAGACAACCGGTGTAAAGAAACACGCCCAATGTTTCTACCCGCGCTGGGAATTGAACGCAGACCCTTGCCGTGTGAAGCGAGAGCTTTAGCAACCAGGCCACGGTGTTTTTTAATTGATGCTGGTTATTTTAATTTGGTATATTATTTGTGTTGAGTGTTTATGATCATTCATTGCTTTTAGTGCTTGTTAATTTTATCCTTGTTTTTTATGGCTATGAGTGCTGAATGACCTACACAGCAAAAGTGCTCCATAAATGTCACAACTACTACTACACAGGTAAAACTATATAAGATGGTCCACCTATCTACCTGGAGGTAGATAGGAGATAGGATTCAGCCAAGGGCCTTTTGGTAATTTCCCTAATGTATGGTAGAAGGCTGTTGCACAGTCTTGGGGCCTGTACACTTACAGCATTTTCTATTAGTGTAAGCACCCTTTCAAGTCCATTGTCAGCCTAGTTGTATTGTATTTAGTGGACTTAGTGGCCCACAATCGTAAAGCCAAAAACACAAAATAAATTGACAAATTTCAATGTGTTGTTGTTTTCTCTTGCACTGGACAGCCTAGGCAATGGTACTAAGGATGAATGTACATCACACAGCTCATATGTTACTGTAGAAGGCAGCATTTTTGCGCACTCTTGACTCCCATTTTAGAACTTATTGTTAGATTGTCTCAGTGCTGTATGACCCTTATGGGTTTAGCACTTAATTTTGATTATAATAATAATAATAATGCTAGATTGACAGCTTATATTTCTGTTAACAGTGATCATAATGGGGCCCTGTTAGCTTTATATAGAATGATGGTTGACATGATGATTGCTGCATTTAACAATAAATCAGTTTCAACTAATGATACTGTTCCAGGTAACGATGCTGCCTAATATTCCAGCCAGTGATGCAGCCTAGTGTTCCAGCCAACGATGCAGCCTAGTGTTCCAGCCAGTGATGCAGCCTAGTGATCCAGTCAGTGATGCAGCCAGAGTTCTAGCCAGTGATGCAGCATAGTATTCCAGCCAGTGATACAGCCTAGTGTTTCAGCCAGTGATGCAGTGTTCTGACCAACTATGCATCTTGGTGTTCCAGCCAGTGATGCAGCCTAGTGTTCTAGCCAGTGATGCAGCCTAGTGTTCCAGTCAGTGATGCAGCCTAGTGTTCCAGTCAGTGATGCAGCCTAGTGTTCTAATCATTGATGCAGCCTAGTGTTCCAGCCAGTGATGCAGCCTAGTGTTCCGATCAACTATGCATCTTGGTGTTCCAGCCAGTGCTGCAGCCTAGTGTTCCGACCAGCTATGCATCTTGGTGTTCCAGTCAGTGATGCAGCCTAGTGTTCTAGCCAGTGATGCAGCCTAGTGTTCCAGTTAGTGATGCAGCCTAGTGTTCCAGGTAATGATGCAGCCTAGTGTTCCAATCAGTGATGCAGCCTAGTGTTCTGGCCAGTGATGCAGCCTAGTGTTCTAGCCAGTGATGCAGCCTAGTGTTCCAGTCAGTGATGCAGCCTAGTGTTCCAGCCAGTGATGCAACCTAGTGTTCCAGCCAGTGATGTAACCTAGTGGTCCAGCCAGTGATGCAACCTAGTGTTTTAGCCAGTGATGCAACCTAGTGTTTCAGCTAGTTATGCAACCTAGTGTTTCAGCCAGTGATGCAGTCTAGTGTTTCAGCCAATGATGCAGCCTAGTGTTCCAGGTAATGATGCAGCCTAGTGTTCCAGCCAGTGATGCAGCCTAGTGTTCCTGCCAACGATACAGCCTAGTGTTCCAGCCAGTAATGCAGCCTAGTGTTCCAGCCAGTGATGCAGCCTGGTGTTTCAGCCAGTGATGAAATCTAGTGTTCCAGCCAGTGATGCAGCCTAGTGTTTCATCCAGCGATGCAACCTATTGTTCCAGTCAGTGATGCAGCCTAATATTTCAGTGATGCAGCCTAGTGTTTCAACCAGTGATGCAGCCTAGTGTTCCAGCCAGTGATGCAGCCTAGTGTTCCTGCCAACGATGCAGCCTAGTGTTTCAGCCAGTGATGCAGCCTAGTGTTCCAGCCAGTGATGCAGCTTAGTGTTCCAGCCAGTGATGCAGCCTAGTGTTCCAGCCAGTGATGCAGAATAGTGTTTCATCCAGCGATGCAACCTAGTGTTCCAGCTAGTGTTCCAGTCAGTGATGCAGCCTAATATTTCAGTGATGCAGCCTAGTGTTTCAACCAGTGATGCAGCCTAGTGTTCCAGGTAATGATGCAGCCTAGTGTTCCAGCCAGTGATGCAGCCTAGTGTTCCAGCCAGTGATGCAGCCTAGTGTTCCAGCCAGTGATGCAGCCTAGTGTTCCAGCCAGTGATGCAGCCTAGTGTTCCGGTCATTGATACAGCCTAGTATTCCAGTGATGCAGCCTAGTGTTTCAGCCAGTGATGCAGCCTAGTGTTCCAGTCAGTGATACAGCCTAGTGTTCCAGTGATGCAGCCTAGTGTTTCAGCCAGTGATGCAGCCTAGTGTTCCAGGTAATGATGCAGCCTTGTGTTCCAGCCAGTGATGTAGCCTAGTGTTCCTGCTAACGATGCAGCCTAGTGCTCCAGCCAGTGAAGCAGCCTAGTGTTCCAGCCAGTGATACAGCTTGGTGCTCCAGCCAGTGATGCATCCTGGTCCCTGGCCACAAGAATCATCCCTCACTACCCAGAAAACTTAATAAACTTTAGTTGTGTTACCTGTTTATCATTCACCCAAACTCAAAAATTTGATTGCAGACAGTATCAGTGTTTAATACCGACATGGTATTAAACACTGCGAGCTATAATACAATATTGACATTAAATATTGATGCTACTCGGGTCACTGCAAGTGATGCTGCCGATAAATGGGGGGCATTGATGTTTGGGAGGGGCTCTTGATTCAAGGAAATGGATAAAAAAAATTCTTGAATCGAAAATGATTGTCTCCCATTCCCTATGTTCTTTATAACCCCTGTTGGTTTAGAGCTACCCAATAGTAATGCTATTGTAAGTGATTATTTTGAGGACGTAAGTAACCTCTCCGTTCTAAAGGACGAGTCCAAGTACAGTTTGTAAATCATGATAATGTCATAAAACAAAAGCGCACAAGTGGTATAATACTCATTTTCCAAGGTGCTGTGACCCCCGGTGCAGCGCTGTATGACTTATGAGTTTAGAGCAAAGTATTGACAGGAGAAATATTGAAAAATATATTTGAAGAATGTAAGTTCTAGCCAGAGTTTCCTTCAAGGAAGGAGCGGGGTGAGGAGCCTTGATGCTGGTCTAGAATTCTCGACCTAAGAAAGTGCAGTTATCCTTCTCTTCCTTGGTGTTTTTTTTTTATAATTTTTCTGTAATTTGTATGTAAGAATTGATGGGGATAATAATGTCTATCTGAAATTGTGTAGGTGTGTGTCTTCAATTATTTTTAAAAGATGTTCTGTGACATGAGAACTGATATTTTCTGTTATTTCATTATATTCTGTAAGGAGCTGAATAAGTGAAAATTATTGTAATTTAGAGGAAATTAATATTTCAACAAAGAAAATGTAGTACACACCTGGATGTGTTATTAAATTACTTTGAAAAGATGTATTGGTAAACAAAAACAAAAAAAACATTGGGGAAGAGCAACGAAAATGGCGAAACGTATACATTAACTAGGGAGTGTTTAACCCCCCTTTTTTATTATAATAAAATATAATAACTGGAGAGTGTTGCAGAATTTGATCGTGGGTAATCGAAGCCGATGAAGAATGTATTGGCAATAATTGGGGACCATGAAATGAGTATATAATATAGGTATCTGGAATGGTTCAGATACTTAGTAATTGGCCATAATAAGGCTGATAATGAAGATAATACTGGACATGTTGACCATCGTGTGTACCTACAATAATTTAATTTCGCCTCCTTAAATATGGTATCCCACCAAATAGGTAAGGTATCTTGTATTGGGCAATATTTTGCCTACCTTCTAGGGAGGCGTTAGGATACATCACTAAGATAATAACTTGGTAAGTAATTCTTATGGTCTGCATTTATGTACATTTGCTTAATTTTATGTGAAAATTATATGAAGATGGTGTATAGTAAATTTAAACCGTGGACAAACAAATTACTTAAAAGAGTTGTCAGGGCCGCAGGGGCGTTGACCCCTGGAACTCTCTCCAGGTATACAGTAATTTTTCAGTAATATATACAGTCCACAACCAAATTTAATACAACCAGCGTTACTGGCTGGAAATTTCATGTAATAATTTTAAGAACTATATGTTCACCTCATTTAAGGTCCAGATGTGAGTTTGGGGAGCTGAGAAGGTGGGCATCGAGGGAGGGGCACTATTGTGACCTAGTGTTCTTAAAGTCCCACTTGTCTCCGAAGTACTGTACTTCTATAGCAGTAAGATGTTTTAGTTGTGCCAGAGTTCTCCTCAGTTGTGTGTGTGAAATGTTAATTCAGGATTGTACCCGTGAAGTTCGCCCACATAATTCCTCACACTTGGATCTCTATACTTTTATTATTTTGCATGATCGCAGACCGGGCCGCGGGGGCGTTGACCCCCGAAAACCTCTCCATGTATATTATTTTCGATAATAATAGTGAGGTATGGTAGACCTTCACCACAAGGGAGGTTCCTTGATGTCGATGAGGGAAGCTCTTGATTTAAGGACTCGGAACTGTGATGCCTTTACTTGGATTGAACATTATTTTCTTCCCATTCCCCAGGTGCTTCATGACCCCCTTCGAGCTTATCGTTTTTCCCCAAGATATAGTAATAATAGTGCAATACATAGAGCAGGTGAGAATACAAAATATATAGTGATCAGTGATGAAGTGTGGTACTTGCAGGTAGTAGCTGCTAGTACCAGGAGTTGCTTCTAGTACCAGGTAGTAGCTGCTAGTACCAGGTAGTAGCTGCTAGTACCAGGTAGTAGCTGCTAGTACCAGGGAGTAGCTGCTAGTACCAAGTAGTAGCTGCTAGTACCAGGTAGTAGCTGCTAGTACCAGGTAGTAGCAGATAGTATCGGGCAATATCAAGAACGCATTCATCAGGGAGACCTCTGTTGAAGATGTTTCACTCCTTGAATCTTTACTACTACTACTACTACTACTACTACTACTACTACTACTACTACTACTACTAATACTGCTGTTACTACTAATACTACTGCTTCTATTACTACTGTTACTATTACTACTAATACTACTGCTTCTGTTACTATGGTCACTATAAATACTACTACTACTACTGTTACTACTACTATTACTGTTACTGTTACTACTACAATACTACTGCTACTACTAATACTGGTACTGCTGTTTCTACTGCTATAACTGCATTACTACTACTACTACTGCTGCTGCTACTATTACTGCTATACTGCTGCTACTACTACTGTTACTACTACCATTATTACCACTACTACTGATACTTATTCTACTGATACTACTACTAATACTGCTCTCCTTCTCTTATATATAGTCTGCCTGCTCCCATACCCTCATTATTATTATTATTATTATTATTATTATTAGTAGTAGTAGTAATCCAATGATACCAGATTAATTTGTTTATGCATACACGCATAGTGAATTAAGCTTACTTGTGCAGGGTTGTATAACCCACACGGGTTTGACAATTTATCTATAATAAATTAAATGATCTAGTATTAATTCATGTCTGTCGAGAGACTACTGGGTTACTGATACTATATCTACATCGTGTAGGTCTACATTATTAAATTTCTACTATGTAAAATATATTCATTTAACAAATTTGAACATTTGTGGGAATAAATTGCGTCTATGATGAAGTCTGAGTATTAAAGATATAAAATACACAAGTACGTGTAGAAGATAACATTCTTGTTGTATATTTTGTTAATATATAAAAAAAAGGTAAACATCTGGGAAGCTGAGCATCTGTTATAAGTTTGACCTTGAATGGCGCCGCTTGGCCGCCTGGCAACATCAAACTAATGTGCCTGGCCCTAAACCGTATCTCTGTCGTGCCAAGCCCGCCGGGTCACCATCTGGAAAAGACCCGGGCCGGGATGGGTTTAGCTCTTCACGCAATGAATAATATAATATCTTTATTTCTACAAGTACATGTACAAGGTATACAGGCCTAGCTGACATCAGTCACATACTATATATAGAAAGCCGCTTGTTATGCAGAGCATTTCGGGCAAATTTGGTTAGTTTTGTCCCGGGATGCGACCCACACCAGTCGACTAACACCCAGGTACCCATTTTACTGATGGGTGAATATAGACAACTGGTGTAAGCAAACACGCCCAATGTTTTCACCCTTGCCAGGAATCAAACTCAGACCCTCAGCGTGTGAAGCGAGAGTTTTTGCCACCAGGTCACGGGCCACCGTGGATGGACCCATACGAATTGCAGCTTGTTTTTCGAATAAAATATTATGAAAGAAATGTAATTATATACTGTATAAGCAAACAGGTATGTAAGCAAGATTTATTCAGGTTAAATATAGGTACCAATGTTTACAATCTGTTCACCTTAAGAAGATACCTTGCGGCGGTGAAGGGACTCTTAATCCGAGGAACTGGGCCTGCTCTCCCTTTTCATGGATCGAAACTAAATAACCTCAAACCCTCCCGTGAGTACACTAAGAGAAAAAATAAGATGGACCCCAAGACTGTTCAACAACATTCATTTCTGCCTCTTTGTAGAAATGAAAATCATTATTATTAAAATTATTGTTATCGGGTGCTTTAAAATAAGTGTGTATATAGTTATCAAGATAACTTATGACAGGTGACACCCGTTGGTTCATACCAATATTCCCTGTATTCTTCACCAAAGAGCATTGCAACAATAGACAGTATGTTGAAAATCTCATTTATTATGCTGTAAACTACTTTTGTTGCTGTCTGGATTAAGGCCCTCTGTTGATTTTGACCTGTATATATATATGTGGAACAGAATTCTCCCTCCGTAAGCCATGCGTGTCGTAAGAGGCGACTAAAATGCCGGGAGCAAGGGGCTAGTAACCCCTTCTCCTGTATATATTACTAAAGTTAAAAAGAGAAACTTTTGTTTTTCTCTTTGGGCCACCCCACCTTGGTGGGAAACGGCCGACTTGTTGAAAGAAGAAGATATATATATATATATATATATATATATATATATATATATATATATATATATATATATATATATATATATATATATATGTGTGTGTGTGTGTGTGTGTGTGTGTGTGTGTGTGTGTACTCACCTAGTTGTGGTTGCAGGGGTCGAGTCACGACAGCTAGGAGGATGACGGGGTGCGTAATGAGAACTTTCAAAACATGGGGAATAATTCCAGTGGTGACACTTTTCAATCGCTAGTGCTCCCTCATTTGGAATATTGTTTCAGTGTGTGTGTGTGTGTGTGTGTGTGTTGAAATTAATACTTATAAGTTTATAACTTTAAAAAAGGTTAACTTATGAATGTGAGAACGGACTCGAGGTAGTATATATATTGTGAGGGAGAGGCGAGGGAAGTCAGTGTGGCACCAGCTACTACAGTGAGAATAATATTATGGAGAACACCTTCCCTGTGCTCCATGGTCTAGCTGACCTGCGTCTGGCAAGTACAATTACTATGTTCATTATATTTGTTTAGGCTCAAAGTATTACCTATGTGATCAAGGAACTGGAGCTACTCTCACTTTCCTTGGATCAAATCTGATAACCACATTTCCTAGGTGTGTATAATCCCCACGGGTTTAGCTCTTTCCTATGAATATCATAACAATAATAATTACAAATTTGATGCCGGTACATAGTAACTTAGGAACACAGCATGAGAACCTGTTACTCAAGTGGACTATGGTAGATTCTATAGCAGAAGACACTAAAAAATTACACGAAGATGTAAGCAGTGTTTTCCAGTGGCCAGTGGAGAGCAACATGACGTTCAGTTGTGATAACATCTGACTGCTTAGGTATGGAAAGAATGATGAACTCAAAATGAACACTGTATACAAAACTCAAGAGGATCGTCAAATAAAACGAAAGGAAAACTTAAAAGACTTGGGAATAATTGTGCCTTTCAATGAACACAATAAGACAAAGGTCACGACAGCTAGGAGGATGACGGGGTGCGTAATGAGAACTTTCAAAACAAGGGGAATAATGCCAGTGGTGACACTTTTCAATCGCTAGTGCTCCCTCATTTGGAATATTGTTCAGTGTTGATGGTCCCATTCAGGGCTGGAGAAATATCAGAGCTGGAACAAATACCGAGATCGTTTACGGCCCTCATAGAGCCAGTAAAGCAATTAAATTACTGGAAACACCTTAAAGTCTTAAATATGTATTCACTGGAGCAGAGGAGAGATATATGATAATATATATCTGGAAAGTACTCTTGGGTCTGGTCCAAATCTGCACACTGCCGTAACAACATACTGGAGTGAGAAGAAGTGCAAAATAAACCAATTGAAAAGCAGGGGTGCGGTGGGCACAATAAGGAAACACTGTATCAACATCCGTGGCCTCCGGATTATTCAACATCTTACCAGAATATATCAGAAACACGGCTAGAACAAGTGTAGAGTAGAAGTCTTCAAGAGGAAATTGCACAAGTATCTTCCTCAGGTGTCAGCTCAACCAGGCTGTGATGGATAAGTGGGGCAGCTGGCCTCCAGCAGCAACAGCTTGGTTGACCAGGCTAGTACCAGACGAGCCTGGCCAATGGCCGGGCTTCGGGAGTAGAAAGACTCGAAACTCATCAAAGGTAAAGGGGCTATTAACCTTTTTACTATTACAGACCCCCTTTGAATTGCCCAATATGTCCCTATACCCCCTTCGCCAGACTGTCGAGATTATCACCACCACTCCTGTCTTTAATATTAGGTACCATATACGTACTTCAAAAGATGTCAATAGTTTGTAGTAGGTTCGCCGGTGTTGTCCCTGCCCGGGTCTTTTCCAGATGGTGACCCGGCAGTTCAATAGTTTGGTTTTACTTTACATATGAATAGCTAGCAACAGAACAATTGAAAGAATATCATAAGTATTTTATCACATTTATTTATAGAAAAATAGCAAGTTGTTCAGAGATCGAGTCCCATACTCCCATGATTTTGGTTCCTATACCCTCAAGGGAAATGGATACCCCGGTTAAGAACCCGTGTTTCAGATAGACGGAGCAGCGCCTCCAGTATGGTAACACACTGATTACATTATTGGTGCAGTGTTTCACCTCATGTTTATTTGCACTCGTGTGCAAGTACAGGTTTAGATCCAACAAGTGTCGAAACGTTGTAACAATAAAGACTCGTCAGTAATCAGGAACTTTGATAGACGAGATACAAACAGAACGGGATGTTGTATACTCGAAAGGTTTCGTCATGTGACTATAATAATAATAATAATAATAATAATAATAATAATAATACGATTAAGAAGAATAAGAAAAAGAATTATGGTAATCAGAAAATGCTTAAATTAACACTATTGTAATGTGAGAATAACTGAAATCTTGAATACCTGTGGATTTAAGCAGATTTAGAATTTTTAGAGTTTGCCACCGAAGTGGCTAGTTTATTGTGCACCTCATATCCATTGTGGAGGGTAGCGCAAGAACATATGGATACACTAAAGGCCTAGGAACTAGGCCCCAAAAGGGTTAACAGGTGTACATATGGATTTATATCTACAGTTCACTTATCTTTTACAAGCAAATTTAGGAAATTTGCTTAGTATATCTGGTATCTTATTTTCATTAATAAGATATCTTGACATGTCACATAGGTTATTATACTGTCTGTTCTATATTCCTCAACAAGTGGACAATTCAGCACATAGTGTTCAAGACAGTGACCATATGCCTGATCACATAATTTGCATTTAGTTTGATCATCATCTGTGTATCTCCCAAACTGCCAGAAGTACTTGTAGCCAAGACTAAGCCTGGCCACTACAACATCAGTCAGTCTGTTCACATTGCAAGTTGCTCCATAAACATACTTATCTACGTTCATGTTATCATAGTGGGTTATAGATCTACTCAGGCTTCTAACTGCATTCCCATAACAATCATTTTTAAGCATTAAGCTCGAAAAGCATAAATTTTACCTCTCAAGACTACCTGGAGTTTACCTGAAGAGAGTTCCAGGGGTCAACGCCCCTTCGGCCCGGTCTGTGACCAGGCCTCATGTTGGATCACATCCTGATCAACCACGCTGTTACTGCTGGCCGCACGCAGTCCAACGTACGAACCACAGCCTGGCTGGTCAGGTACCGACTTTAGGTGCCTGTCCAGTGCCTGCTTGAAGACAGCCAGGGGTCTATTGGTAATCCCCCTTATGTATGCTGGGAGGCAGTTGAACAGTCTTGGGCCCCTGACACTTATTGTGTTGTCTCTCAACGTGCTAGTGGCACCCCTGCTTTTCATTGGGGGGATGTTACATCGTCTGCCGAGTCTTTTGCTTTCGTACGGAGTGACACTCGTGTGCAAGTTTGGTACTAATCCCTCTAGGATTTTCCACGTGTATATAATAATGTATCTCTCCCGCCTGCGTTCTAGGGAGTACAGGTTTAGGAACTTCAAGCGTTCCCAGTAATTGAGGTGGTTTATCGCAGTTATGCGTGCCGTGAAGGTTCTCTGCACATTTTCTAGGTCAACAATTCTGTACCATTATAGACAGGATATATGCCCTGAGGGTTTATTTTTCAGTATATATATATATATATATATATATATATATATATATATATATATATATATATATATATATATATATATATAGGGAGGTACCACCTCTGGAACTGTCCTGGGGACCCTCATCCTCAGAGAAGAGAATAAACTTGCTTCAGGGAAAACTTAAAGTTCTCCCTGAAGCTGTTTGAAAATTTTGTCCTACCACCCCCTATATTTTATATACAATAGGGAGTAAAACAACATAGATAACAACTCAGAGCTACATCTCAAATACTTCGTCCAGCTCCCCGGCAGTGGGCCACGTGCCCACTGAGTCTCTGAAAGAGGAAGCTGGCCGCCCTGTGGTCCTATGCTGGCGCTGTTTGACCCACTACGAGATTAGCGCTTCTACGTAATTTTAATAGTATATAGAGTAGTTTTAGATGTGTTTACTCATGATTATCTTATAACCCAATTTATAATTTACTTATTTCTTCGGTTAATTTAATTCCAACTTCTAATGCACAATTAACTGTATGATTCTTTTTTCAGGAAACGCATCCCATCCCACCTCTCAAACCAAATGGTAAGTGCTAGTCTACCACTATTAATAATAGGGCTTTTGATAATAAATACATTCTTCTTCTTCCCATATTCATTAAACCAAGGAGTTGTATTTTGGTGTTATGCATTTCTCCTGGTGGTAGTGCAGGTAGTAGTGTAGGTGAGGAAGTACAGGTGGTGGTTCAGGTGAGGAAGTGTAGGTAAGGAGGAGGCAATGTGTGGTATGAATATACTACGTACAGCGAATTTCTGGGATGTAAATTAGAGGTTACAAAGTTACTAAAAGTATTATTCAGATGGCTGAGGGGGTTACTGAGAGAGTTAGGGGATTTAGAGAGGATGGAGCAAAATAGGTTGATTTGGAGGGTGTATAAATCTGTAGTGAAGGGAATGAGTAGGGGTATTCCCAGGATAGGTTGGAGGGAGGGGAGCTAACAGTTTTATATATAAGGGGCTTGGCCATTCAACAGGCGTGTGTGAGTGTTAGGAATGAGTGGAAGCAAGTGGTTTTTATGAATTGACGTGTTTTTGGAGCGTGAGCAAGGTAACATTTATGGATTCAGGAAATCTGGTTAACTGGACTTGAGTCTTGGAGATGGGAAGTACAGTGCCTGCACCCTAGAGCATGGGGTGGGATATTGCACTTTGAGAGACATCTGAGCTGTATTATCAGAGCGCCGACAGTACAGCTCTCTCTCTCTCACACACACACGCACACACAAATACATATATATATTATATATGTATATATTTTGTGTGTATGTGTGTGTGTTTCAACGCACCGGCCGTATCCCACCGAGGCAGGGTGACCTAAAAAGAAAAACGAATGTTTTTCTTTTTAAATTTAGTAATTTTAAATTTAAAATAGAAAAAACTTTCGTTTTTCTATTTTAGGTCACCCTGCCTCGGTGGGATATGGCTGCTTTGATGAAAAACATATATATATACACTAGATCTCTGCCTAACATCGCAACTGTGTTTAACACAATAACAGACAAACTAATATTTCAAGCTTCCCTGAACGGAGAAAAAGTGTGTAAAGAATGAATTATGCGGACTGGAACTCAGGTTAGTCAAGTGACATTCCCATTTATACCCTGGCGCCAGGATGTCACGTAAACAATGCCATTGTGGCGCAGGGGTACAGGTGAGAGAATTTTGCCTTGTTAACCTAGGTTATAACTCACATGACATATTGTGTACATAACTAGCATTATAGTGTGAAGGTAAAGACGTTTCGCTCCTGTAAAGCTTAGAAAGAACGATACGTTGTTGCAATAAAGTTTTTACGACTCCTGGAAGCAATAAGAGCAGCCTCATAAGAACGAAAAAAAAGTTTGTTCTGCAGCTTATTTCTTTGTTAGCAGTACGTTATTTCATCTATGTATTACAGTATTATATTTTAATTAATCGATAATGACGATCATTATTTTTACATATTATTCCATTTGCTTTACTTCTCGCACAGATGTGTTAATCCGCATATCCCAGGTGGGGCTGTGTGGGACAGACCTCTCCTTTGTATACAAGGGATATCTGGGGGACTGTGTGACGGTGCCGCCCATTGGTGTTGGTCATGAGTGTTCTGGGGTGGTCACCAAATGTGGCCCCGCCGTCAAGAACTTCAAACCAGGTGAGAACAAGAATAAGATTACAGTGTATCATGCATGGTACATTATACCATGTATGATACACTGTACCATAAACATTATCTCTCGGTCCAGAAGTCAGTACCTGACCAACCGGGCTGTGGCTCGTACGTCGGGTGGCGTGCGGCCAACAGTAACAGCCTGGTTCATCAGGCCCTGATCCACCATTGGGAATGGTCACAGACCGGGCCGCGGGGGCGTTGACCCCCGAAACCCTCTCCAGGTATACTCCAGGTATAACAGCGTACACGGTACATTCGCCACACAGTCAGACACCATTGTAAGTATGGGCGCCAAACAGAAGCCAGGTGTGGTTCTGTACCCTGGAACACCAGGCTGGTAATAATATTTTTCATCTGATCCTGTCACATGAAAGAACTTCGAAATGCAGAGTGCACAGGTTCGATTCCCTTTTTGTACTGAAAGATAATGTTTGCATATAATTCCACTCGTTTGCTTGTTGTTAAGCATTAGTATATGTCGTGCCGATTAAGCCGAATCGCTGAGTTTGACATATTCGGCAAGAGTTTTCTTTGCCAAATTAGCAGAATGAAAATTGTTTTTTGCCATAAATCAGCAGAAATCAATCTGAACATAACGAAAAAATATATAACGTTGATTTGAAGCGATATTAAATAAATTTAAATTGACCAATGCTATACATAGAATTTAGCTAAAAAAAATTACGCTTGTTTAAGTTAGGTTACGTGAGGTTTCTTAGTTATGTTTGGTCAAAAATAAAACATCATATATCATTGTAAATGAAAAAAATATATCTATCTACCTGTAAGATTTTTTGGGGGAAAAAGTTCAATTTTTAATTGAGTTTGGCCTATTCGGCAATTATATATATATATATATATATATATATATATATATATATATATATATATATATATATATATATATATATATATATATATATATATATATATATATATATATATATAAAGGTAGAAAGTTGAAAGTGAACATAGATAAGAGTAAGGTGATGAGGGTATCAAATGAGTTAGTTAAATGAAAACAGGATATCACATTGGAGGGAGGGAGTATGGAAGAAGTGAATGCTTTCAGATATCTGGGAGTTGGCTTGTCAGCAGATAAAAGGTGAGTGGCGCATTGAGGTATCTGTGGAGACAAAAAATCGTTATCCATGGAGGCAAAGAATGGAATGTATGAAAGTATAGTGGTACCAACACTCTTATATGGGTGTGAAGCTTGAGTTGTAAATGCTGCAGCGAGGAGGCGGCTGGAGGCATTGGAGATGTCCTGTCTAAGGGCAATGTGTGGTGTAAATATTATGCAGGGATTTCGTAGTGTGGAAATTAGGAGGTGTGAATTTACTAAAAGTATTAGTCAAAGGCTAAAGAGGGGAGAGCGTATAAATCTGTAGGGGGAGGAAGGAGGGGGAGGGGTCGTACTCGAGAAGGTTGGAGGGGGTAAGGGAGGTTTTGAGGGCGAGGGGCTTGGACTTCCAGCAAGCATGCGTGAGCGTGTTAGAAAGGAGTGAATGGAGACGAATGGTTTTTGAGACCTGACGAGCTGTTGGAGTGTGAGCAGGGTAATATTTTGTGAAGGGATTCAGGGAAACCGGTTAGCCGGACTTGAGTCCTGGAAATGGGAAGTACAATGCTTGCACTTTAGAGGAAGGGTTTGAGATATTGGCAGTTTGGAGGGACATCTAAACTGTCGTATCTGAGCGCCTCTGCAAAGACTGATTATGTATGAGTGATTGTGAAAGTGTTGAATGATTAAAGTTTTTTTTTTCTGTTTGGATTTTTCTTTCTTTATGGGTCACCCAGCTTCGATGGGAAACGGCCGACGTGTTAAACACACACACACACACACACACACACACACACACACACACACACACACACACACACACACACACACACACACACACACACACACACACACACACACACAACTGGAAGCTGAAGACTCAGATGAGTCAAAGGGATGTTAGGAAGCATTTCTTCAGCCACAGAGTAGTCAGGAAGTGGAATAGTCTAGAGAAAGATATAGTGGAGGCGGGAACCATACATAGTTTTAAGACAAGGTATGATAAAGCTCATGGAGCAGGGAGAGCAGAGACCCAGTAGCGGACAGCGAAGAGGCGGGGCCAGGAGCTGAGTCTCGACCCCTGCAACCACAATTAGGTGAGTACACACATACACTCCTAGTCTGACACTCCCAGTCAGACTAGGAGGCATTGGTGTCCGCAAGTCATCACAGATTGCTCTACCTGCTTTTCTGTCTTCATGCATTGCATCCAGAGGGCTTGTAGCAGCGATTCTACCTGAACATCTTAGGGACAAGATTAGAATCCATGACCAAAAGTTTGTCGACGGAGCCAGGATCTGGGATAATCTAACGGGCTCTGGAACCAGGCCTGCTCCTCCCCAACAACCACAAACAGTCACACTGGGATGGCCCATTAGTAGAGAATATAGCCTCAGCAATGCTTCAGAGTGTATCAGGGAAGGATAGAGCCCGCCTCCTTGCAGTGAGAGCTCCTCATGCAGGGGACTGTCTGTTGACTGTTCCCAACTCCACGCCTCTACCCACAGACCATCCGCATTGGTGTTGCCCTTCGACTTGCCGCCCCTATTCTCGCCGAACACAGGTGTATTTGTGGCAGTGAAGCATCAGACCGATTCGGGTACCATGGTCTTGTGTGTCGTAAATCCGAGGGAAAGATTGCAAGACATAAAGAGGTTAATAACATTATCAAGAGGAGCCTCACAACAACCGGATGCCCAGCAGTAAGGGAGCCACCCCAACTAAGCAGATCTGATGGCAGCCAAAAGCGTCCAGATGGTATCACCCTTCAAGCCTGGACAGACGGCAAGCAGGTGGTGTGGGACTACACATGTGCATCTACCTTGGCTGATACCTATCTCCAATACACCAGGGAGGAAGGAGGAGCAGCTGCCACCTTCAGGGAGTCCCATCATTATATGTTTGTTCACATAGGCTCGGAGACCCTTGGCTCATTGGAAAAGAGTGCATCTAAGTTCCTCAAGGAGCTGGGCAAAAGACTCAACAGGGTAACTAGGGATCCCAGGGGAGCTAGTTTTCTGTTCCAGCGACTCAGCGCTGCTGTTCAGAAGGGTAATGCATGTTGTATTTTGGGCACGCGCCCCAGCTCTGAGGAACTGGATGAGATTTTCGCATTATAATCAGTGACAACATGTAACAATATGTACTAGACATGTATCTCTCACACCTCGTGTACTGTATATGCCATCTTTATATCAACAATGTATCTCTTAAATCTTTTGTACCATATTATATAATAAAATATACCTATTGGTATATTGGTATATATATATATATATATATATATATATATATATATATATATATATATATATATATATATATATATATATATATATATAGCATATAAATGCTTTATTAATAGACAGAATACATTTATAGAAAACACAAACATGAATACAATGGTACAATATATCAAAGATTATGAATCTCTATATCTATATATATATATATATATATATAATATATATATATATATATATATATATATATATATATATATATATATTCGTGTCTCTACAGTGTCATAGTGTATTTTGTTTTCAGAGAAAGCACTCCTCTGTTAACACAAGTAGCCAGGTCTTTGCCACTCTCGTGTCTTGTACATATATAAGAATGTGACTTCTGTGGCTCCAGTAATGTTCTGTTAATCACTAAGATAAGATAAGATTTGTTCAGATTTTTAACCCGGAGGGTTAGCTACCGAGGGTAGCTATGTCTTATTTGCATTGGATACCTTTAATTTTGTTCCCCAGGATGCCACCCACGCCAGTCGACTAACACCCAGGTACCCTCTTACTGCTAGGTGAACAGGGACGTGTAAGAAAAAATGGCCAACGTTTTCTCCCATGTCCAGGATTAATTAAACTAAAGGGCACTTAGTGTATGAGGCGAGAGCGTTACCTACCGGTAACTACCTAATTATTATGAAAATTCTAACATTATATTATGATGATTCAAAACCTTCCTGAATTATTAATAAGGCACCCACTGAAATATTTTAAGGATGTTAATGTTTGGTTTAATTGTTCGTTAAGAATGTTAGAATGCCTATACTATTATAGACATGCAACTTAAGATACTAAATGCTTAATATTTATTAGTCCATGGTGGGGGATTTGGGTGTATGCACACAAATTTCCACATAACTGTTGACATAAAATTAAACCCAATGACATTGCGCCATATTACGGAGCCTTTTTCGTTATAGTTGATAATTTCTTAACTGCAGGTGACCGGGTTACCATAGAACCAGGTGGCCCGTGTCGTACCTGTGACTTGTGTATTGGTGGCAAGTACAACGTGTGTGAGCAGGCCAGCTTCCACTCATCTGTAGCTCTCTACCCTGGCTGCCTTGCTCGCTACTACATTCAGGATGCTGACCTCTGCTTCAAGTAAAGTCTTACCAAAAGCATGTTTTTAATACTGATGACAGTGATTTACTTCCCTATTATATATATGTATATATATATATATATATATATATATATATATATATATATATATATATATATATATATATATATATATTCCAACACAATGCTCACCAACGCTTCAGGAAAGGACAAAGCTCGTCTCCTAGCGGTGAAGGCACCACACTCAGGAGATTTCCTTCTTGCTGTTCCCAATTCCTCTCTGGGCACTTGACTCGACCCACAGGCCATTCGGATTGGTGTTGCTCTTCCCCCTAGCCGCCCCCATACTCACCGAACATAGGTGTATTTGCGGCAGGGCGACGGCTGATCAATTCGGACTTCATGGTCTAGTGTGTCACACATCAGAAGGGAAGTATGCTAGACATGAGGAGGTCAATGACATCATAAAGAGAAGCTCGCCACAGCCCGTTGCCCAGCTCAACGGGAACCCCAAGTGCAGAGGTCTGATGGAAGTCAAAAGCGTCCTGATGGAGCCACCATGCTACCCTGGAAGGATGGTAAGCAGATTGCTTGGGACTACACCTGTGCTGCCACATTGGCAGACACCTACCTGCCACACTCCTTAGCCGAAGGGGGTGGAGCTGCCAGCCACAGGGAGACCCAGAAGACCCGCAAATATGAAGACCTTCCTCTTGCTATAACTTCATCCCAATAGGGTCGGAGACCCATGGAGCATGGGGCAAGTGTGCTCTAAAGTTTCTCAAGGAGCTGGGTGGAAAACTCATCATAGAAACCAAGGACCACAGGGCGACCAGCTTCCTCTTTCAGAGACTCAGTGTTGCGATCCAGAGGGGAAATGCCTGCAGTATTCTGGGCACGCGGCCCACTGCCGGGGAGTTGGACGAAGTATTTGACATGTAGCTCTGAGTTGTTATCTATGTTGTTTTACTCCCAATTGTATTTTGTCTTGAAATAAAGTATATATATATATATATATTAACTAAATTGTTTGTGAAATAGACACCCAGTGTGATTTCAAAATGACGCTAAACTAGTTGATAGTGATAAGTAAGACACATATGCAACAGTTAGGTAACTATTCCGAAACGTTTCGCCCACACAGTAGGCTTCTTCAGTCGAATACAGATGGGTTTAGCAGAAGCAGTAGAGATGTAAAGACGATGTAATCAGTCCTTCACCCTTGAAGACGTAGTTTTGAGGTAGTTTTCTCCATAGTCTTGAGCATTGTGAAGTTTAAGCTGCAGTATGGAGTTTACCTGTAGTCGCTTCAGGAGGTCACCGCCCCCGCAGCCCGGTCCCAGACCACGCCTTGAGTTGTGTCAGAAATTTGAAAAAAAAAATCAAATCCTTAGGTACTTTTGTATGTTTAGCTTACATACATATCTTAAGAGAGTATAGTGTGACATAAAATGAAAGAAATACAAAACAATATTGTATATACAATATTAAGTCAGGTCACATTTTATTAATTTGTCACAAATATTAAAAACAATTAAAGTAAAGTGACAAGTGAGAATTCCTTGTATAAACAGTGCATTCATGTCTGTGTATCTAAGGATGCTAAGTCACCGTTTTTAATTTATAAACTTAGTACAAATATAAAAGGCCTAAGTTTTACAAACGGGTAATTAATAATTTTAGTAATATATCATCTGTTTTGAAATTTCCTTATATTCGTATTAATGCACTACATTTTATGTGTAAAATTGTTATTGATTCTTTAATAATCAATAATTTTAGGTTAAAGAAGATGTAAATTATTAAAAATTTGTATAATATAATTTGTGAAAAACAGTTAAAAATTGTGACAGACTTCCTGACAACGTGAGTGACGAGGAGGGCGCCATCATTGAACCTCTGGCTGTTGCTGTCCATGCATGTCGCAGGGCCAATGTTGAGCTGGGTTCATCTGTACTCATATGTGGTGCTGGTCCCATTGGTCTCCTCTGCCTCTTGACTGCTAAGGCTATGGGCGCCACCAACATCCTAGTTACTGGTAATGTTATCAAGGACTGTTGTGACTCATGATTAATAATAATATCTTTATTTCTACAAGTACACGTACAAGGTATACAGGCCTAGCTGACATCAATGACATACTACTATATAGAAAGCCCTATGTTATGCAGAGCATTTCGGGCAAATTAGGTCAGTTTTGTCCCAGGATGCGACCCACACCAGTCTACTAACACCCAGGTACCCATTTTAGTGATGGGTGAATATGGACAAGTGTAAAAAAATACGCCCAATGTTTTCATCCTTGTCGGGAATCGAACCCGGACACTCAGCGTGTGAAGCGAGAGTTTTGCCTATCAGGCCACGAGCCATAGATGGGGTTACAGAAATTGTAATAAATATATAGATGGGGGTTACAGATGTTGTGAGCATCTTCAGTTATAGCCTATTAAGTTAGCATAACCATGCCTTGGAGACCAAATTCATCATAAATCTTTCCAAGCAAGGTTTCATAGCAGTATTTCAGCCCATTTCATATTTTGTATTCGGTGCAAAATTATTTACATGAATTGTCGAATAACAAAAATGTCTGCCTGACCTTTTTCTTTTGTCTTCATGCAACTTTTATTTCACTCGCAACTCGAGAATGCCTCATCCAGTCGGCTTCAAATTTTCAATGCTTGTGAACGGCAACGAAGACCAGATTCTTGGAGTACTTGTCATATTCATGTGCTGGAATGGCTTAGATAACTTCCAGTGGTTTAGCTTTAAACGTTCAAAAACGGTGCCTCCTAATTTGAAGATAGGAGAGAGTGAAACTAAAGTGTGTAGCTGCACATTTGACCGTTTTGTGTGTAAAATTGTGTGAAATTTCTATTCCCGTTAAATCCCATTAAATAAATTTAAGTTTACCTCTTCTGACTGGCTTAAGTATTTAATAACTGATGGATCTTAGGGGCAGGATAGCAGCCATTAAGTTTCGTTTGCTTATAAGCAAATATATTGATGTAGTAAAATAGTAAAAAATATAGAATCGTTGGAATCCATCCCTTAACTGGAGAATGACTCGACTGATCAACTTCAAAATTTCACCACTAGTGTTGTTTCCTAAACACAAGGCTCGCGTACCTATTGGCTGCCATAAGTCCCAATTTGCCAATTTTATTGAATAAATAATAATATTCACTTCAATTCAGTGACTATAGAATGCCTTTTATGATCGGCTTCAAAATATTATTGAAGATTCATTATATAAAAAAAAAGATAATAAATAATCCATAAGGTTAGTCTGAGTAGGTGCAAATTTGAAATTTTACCGAAATGTTAAAAAAAAAAATTTGGAATCGTTGAAATCAGATCAATTACTGGAGCATTCCATTTCTGATCGGCTTCAAACTTTAATCATTGGTGGGCTTTAATAAAACAAATCTTATCACTCACTTTAAGCTTTGTAGATTTCAATTTGTCAAATTTGTTAAATAAATTGTTCCCTTTATAATAACTAGAAAATGTCTATCAATTATCTTAGAACCTTGAATGCTGCTGTATCTTAATTTGAAGCAAAGGCTGCCCTATGCACGGTGTTACATAGGTCACTCCCAAATTTTGTGTGACAGGTGGAGACGGGTTCCTCTGATCGATTTCAACACTGGTGTTTCCTACTTAGAAGGTTAATGTATTTAATGATTAGATTTTTTAGATTTTGCCACCGAAGTGGCTAGTTTATTGTGCACCCCATATCCATCCTGTGGACGGTAGCGCAAGAGCATATGGATACACAAAAGGCCTAGGCACTAGGCCCCAAAGGGGTTAACAATTGTACATTTGGGTTTATATCTACATTTCAATTATCTGTTACAAGCAGGTATCTTATTTCATGAATAAGATATCTTGACATGTCACATAGGTTATTATATTGTCTATCTCTATATTAATGGCGTGTGTAGAAGCCATTTTTTTTTTTTTTTTTAAATCTCAAAAAGATGTAGCATTATTTTACCTTATTGCATTATTTTGCATTGCTGCTGGAGAGGGGCTCTTGATCTAATAAACTGAACTTCTCTTCCCCTCCTTGAATTGTACTTGAATGATTCCCGTTGCACAGGCACTATGCGAGCTGCGAGTCTCATATAACGGCTGTGTAATATAGGGATACCTTCCTGGGATCGCTCAGCGACTGAAATACATCTAGTTTCTTTTTCGCTCTCACGATAATTGTTTACATGCAAAATACATTTTTCACACATTGTCTGCCTACGTTTTTCATTACCTCCAACTCTTGTTTTAATATACATTTGTTCTTGATGGTCATATTACTATCAGATTTAGAAACTTAGCCTTGCATAGTTGTCCTTTTATTAATAGAATTACCCTAATTAAAAAGTCACGCAGAAATGAGCAAATATATTTTATAACCTCTAACAGATATCAAAGAGAATCGTCTTAAGACTGCTAAGAATATTGGTGCTCGTCACACACTGCTGGTGGATGACAGTGACCCCAAGATTCTAGCTAAGAAGGTCAAGGATGTAATGGGTTGCATGCCACCCATAACACTGGAGTGCAGTGGTACACAGTCTGGTATTACCACTGGTATCTATGTAAGTTGAAAGCTAATTACGTTAATATGCTAATGAATGGCACATACGAACATACATGAACAAAATATAACAGCTTGTTTGTTAAAAGGGTTTCATTTTGAAGTCGAAATATAAGAATCTTATATTTATTTTCTTCATCCTTTGTGCTACCAGAGTATTTAAAATTTTGTGTTTGGATGATTATGCATTTTCAGATTTGTAGGAGCCATATAGTAGAATATAAAGAAGAATCTTATATTAAGAAAGATTTTATGATTTAACATTATCATGAATTATTTATTAAGTGTGCCATACATCCCCCCCACACACACACATATATATATATATATATATATATATATATATATATACGTATATATATATATATATATATATATATATATATATATATATATATATATATATATATATATATATGTCGTGCCGATTAGGTAAAACGTGTCAATTAGCAAGAACTCATCTAAAATTAAGTCATTTCTAAATTTTTCTCTTATACGTTTAAAGATATATTTTTCATTTATGTTAATGTAAGAATTTATAATTTTGTACCAAGAGAAACTTTGAAAACCTACCTAACCTTATTACAACAAGCGCAATTTAATTTAGCCTAACCCAACTAAATATATTTTAGATACGTTAACATTAATTTAATAATAGACAAACACAATGAAATATATTTTTTTCGTTATGTTCAGAATGATTTTGGCGAAATTATTGCATACACAAATTTTCACTTGTCTTATATGGCAAGGTGAGCGTTGCTATTTAAGCCAAAATCGCAAGTTTTACCTAATCGGCACGACATATATATATATATATATATATATATATATATATATATATATATATATATATATATATATATATATATATATATATATATATATATATATATTATTGTAACCACGAACGAGTGGTATTGATCAATAACAACACTGCGACTAGCCAAGGCGGGCGGGCCAAAACAACATGGGTTCGAGTGTTATGTATACATAATATATATATATATATATATATATATATATTGAAGAAGATAGTCTCTAGATTGTCTAGAATGTTGTGATAAGACTACACAAGTTATATTAGTGATTGACAAATTTCGTTTTCTTGTATAGGCGACCAGGTCTAGTGGAGTGATAATGTTAGTAGGTGTTGGATCACCTCAAGTAACACTGCCACTTGTTCATGCTGGCATGAGGGAAATAGACATCAGAGGTGTATATCGTTACATCCAATGGTGAGTAAACTCTTGTTATACTTTATTTTGTCTTTTCGTGTTTTGAAGGTAAAAGGTTGCATTTGATTGTATCATATTAAAATCAATATAAGATGTGGCCTCCTTTGTAATTTGTGTATCACCATCAACAGAAAAACATACAGCTTCCTTTAGTATTTAATCTGAATAATATGATTTTTTTTAAATTACTGAATAAACGCTTCTCTGTTACACAAGATGCTATATGTGGTTGTGAATTATTATTATTATTATTATGTGAGCAAATTGCCTGCAAGTAATTTGGGTGAGGTAAGTGGGACTTAGTCACAGCAGGTCGCCGAACTGTCACTTCCTCGAAGTCCACTTTTTATCACTCTCACAAAAAGCTAGACCTGACATTAAATTAATAATTACAATATTAAAATCAGCTACTCTGGTAAATTAAAGTTGTGGATTGTATATGATTAGGCTTGCTGAGTACGCAGAAGAAATTCATATTACCACTTACCATTTAATTACTGTAGATGGATCACACCACAACACCTGCCTGATACGTATACCCTACACTGGCCAGTTAGAGATCTAAATGAAAGGACTAATGGTGCACTTCCCTGTAATTGATGGTCGTATCCCATCCGCCATCCACACGTAATTCTTGAGGTCCCGCAAAATTGCTGTCCCAATTCTCCAGCAGGGGACATTAACATGGGTTCCTATTACAAATTCAGGCTGAAAACCCCCAGTTTGGCCTCAAAGACGCCGGATTATTCAATGAATTTTCCACAACAATCAGTGACTACAAATTACAAATGGCGTCACCCCCCCCAGTTGTTCCACATCCCCCCTCACTCAAAATTTCTCGAAATATCCAAATAGCATCACATTTTAATACGTAATTATTATATTTTTCAAATTAAAACAAGCTGAATTTAGGAAAATTCAAAATTTTCCACAGTTGTAATATTTATAATATACAATATAAATTATGGGTCCGAATTGTATTTAATATATACAGTATTCGTTATTTAAACATATACAGCCAAAATGTTCCAGTATTATTTTGATTGTTATTATTATACAACAGTTGCAATTAAATATTTCCGCTTTTTGTAGTAGTTTCTTGAAAAAAAAGTAAAGGTCATTCACTACTAACCCAAAATTTGGAGAGGAAACTACATATGAAGTTTCGGTCCATCCAGTACTATTATCAAGTCACAACAGTTGTGACTTGATAATGGTCTGTGATGGCCTGAAACGTCTTGTAAAGTTTCCTTCCCAGACTTACACACGTTCTGGGTAAAAGTGACATCACCAGCGACTATTACAAGGAACTGGGGCCACAAGTGAATAAGTGGTAGTTGCTGGAAGTATTACCTGGTGTTGTTCACTGTTGGCCTCATTAAATGGTGACTCCAGTCGCTGAAATTGGTCACTACTTGGACGCGCTGATGATACCCATCAATTCAGGATAAGATACTCAATGAAGAAACTTTATTTAATACGTGAATGCAACTGACTCCATTTTATAATTAGTCTGCGGGTCCTATCAATCCGTTTTAGCCTTAACAAGATGAAAGGCTCACTATATTTTACTATATATTTTACTCCAAATATTCTTCCTACTTCAGATCTATTGTGGTTGGATAACAAGATAATTATTGAATACTCTAAATGAAAACGTGTATTTATTGTTGTCATGAGTGATGTATACCTGTGCTTTATTATGAATTTATCTTTGGAATGTGAATGGATGAATGGTGTGGGGTCAGAATTCAGGTCACTGTATTCACATTTTCAGTCATCCAGGTGATGGTGACGCTGCTTAATTATTGATCAAGAAAATACAACAATTTAAGAATTATACTTAAATATGGATAAATTAGTTGGTTCATATGAGCGACTCCAGATAACACTTTAATAATTTTGAAGGTAACGTAAACATTAAATATTCTATTGCAGTTAGAAGTGATGAGGGAAGCTATGAATAAAAAGACAGGCAGAGAAATTTATGTATAACTTACAATCCTTTAGTGGGGGGGGAAGAGGTTCATGATGCCGGTGAAAGGCTTTTAATCCCTGATACTGGAGCTACCCTCCTCTTCCAATCAAACCTTATTGCTTCCCATTACCTAGATGCTGTACAGCCCCTGTGGGTTTAACGCTTCCCTATGACTTTAATAATAATAGTATAACTGCTTCCCATTACCTAGATGCTGTACAGCCCCTGTGGGCTTAGCGCTTCCCTATGACTAATAATAATAATAGTATAACTGAGAAGAATTTAGAAAAAGGTTTAAATTGCGGAGTGCTAAGAAATTTATTGTTGGGAAAAGTATTAACAATTTTCTTCACCTACTCTATTTTTTTTCGCACGTATAAATATTTTTTTTTCTTTTCGGCAGCTACTCAGTCGCCATTGACATGATTGCCAATGGACTGATTGATGTGAAGCCGCTCATTACTCATCGCTTCAAGTTTGAAGAGTTCCAGAAAGCCTTTGATATGTTCCATACTGGTGAAGACGGAGCCATCAAGTGCATGATCTCCTGTGACTAACTTCACAATAACTACTTCTGAATGAATGCTTTGGAAATTTATATAAAACTTGAATGTGGAATAGGAATTTAGTATGTAATTCTTATTGAGTGATCTTGACCACTAAATTAAGTGAAGAAACATCAAGAAAACGTTATTCCTACAGTTGTAATGCATTAAAACTAATTAATACATATCTTAGTTATAACTGCAGTACTCCATTTAATGAAATAATTTTCAAATAAAACGATAAAACTAGTTTTATGAGGCATAAAATTACTTTGAACATAAATTGTGTAAAATATCCACTAGAAATATTTTTTTAAGTACTGCGTAGTACTAGTAACTTTATGTTGTAACAAGAATGTGAAGGACCTTGCGGTGCCGTGATATTTAATATTAATAGAATATAATGAAGTGCTCTAAGAGGTACCAGTGAAGCATCCAAAACCGACAACTCATCATTAGTCTCGGGAAAGATAAAACACACACACACACACACACACACACACACACACACACACACACACACACTATATATATATATATATATATATATATATATATATATATATATATATATATATATAAATATTATATATATATATATATGTATATATATATGTCGTGCCGATTAGGTAAAACTGGTCAATTAGCAAGAACTCATCTAAAATTAAGTACTTTCTAAAATTTTCTCTTATACGTTTAAAGATATATTTTTTTCATTTATGTTAATGTAAGAATTTATAATTTTGTACCAAGATAAACTTTGAAAACCTACCTAACCTTATTACAACAAGCGCAATTTAATTTAGCCTAACCCAACTAAATATATTTTAGATACGTTAACATTAATTTAATAATAAACAAACACAATGAAATATATTTTTTTCGTTATGTTCAGAATGATTTTGGCGAAATTATTGCATACACAAATTTTCACTTGTCTTATATGGCAATGTGACCGTTGCTATTTAAGCCAAAATCGCAAGTTTTACCTAATCGGCACGACATATATATATATATATATATATATATATATATATATATATATATACTGTATATATATATGTCGTGCCGATTAGGTAAAACTGGTCAATTAGCAAGAACTCATTTAAAATTAAGTCCTTTCTAAAATTTCTCTTATACGTTTAAAGATATATTTTTTTTCATTTATGTTAATGTAAAAATTTATAATTTTGTACCAAGAGAAACTTTGAAAACCTACCTAACCTTATTACAACAAGCGCAATTTAATTTAGCTACCCAACTAAATATATTTTAGATACGTTAACATTAATTTAATAATAACAAACACAATGAAATATATTTTTCGTTATGTTCAGAATTATTTTGGCGAAATTATTACATACACAAATTTTCACTTGTCTTATATGACAAGGTGAGCGTTGCTATTTAAGCCAAAATCGCAAGTTTTACCTAATGGGCACGACATATATATATATGTCGTGCCGATTAGGTAAAACTTGCTATTTTGGCTTAATTAAATAGCAACGCTCTTCTTGCCATATAAGACAAGCGAAAATTTGTGTATGCAATAATTTCGCAAAAATCATTCTGAACCTAAAGAAAAAATATGTTTCATTGTGTTTGTTTATTATTAAATTATTGTTAACGTATCTAAAATATATTTAGTTGGGTTAGGCTAAATTAAATTGCGCTTGTTGTAATAAGGTTAGGTAGGTTTTCAAAGTTTCTCTTGGTACAAAATTATAAATTTTTACATTAACATAAATGAAAAAAATATACGTATCTTTAAACGTATAAGAGAATTTTTAGAAAGGACTTAATTTTAAATGTGTTCTTGCTAATTGACCAGTTTTACCTAATCGGCACGATATATATATATATATATATATATATATATATATATATATATATATATATATATATATATATATATATATATATATATATATATATACGTATATATATATATATAATTTCAACACGACGGCCGTCTCCCACCGAGGCAGGGTGGCCAAAAAAAAGAAACACTTTCACCATCATTCACACATAATCACTGTCTTTGCAGAGGAGCTCAGAAATGACAGTTTAGATGTCAATCCAAACAGCCAATATCTCAAACCTCTCCTTTAAAGTACCTACCTCCAGGACTTAAGTCCGTCTAACCGGTTTCCCTGAATCCTTTCACAAAGTATTACCCTGCTCACATTCCAACAGCTCGTCAGATCCCAAAAAAAGCATTCGTCTCCATTCACTCCTATCTAACATGCTTAGACATGCCTGCTGCATGACCGAGCCCCTTTTACACAAAACCTCTTTTACCCCCTCCTTCCATCCTTTCCTAAGACAACCCCTATCCCTTCTCCCCTCCACTACAGATTTATACACCCTCCAAGTCATCCTATTTTGCTCCATCCTCACTAAATGACGAAACCATCTCAACAACCCCTCGTCAGCCCTTTCAATAATACTTTTAGTAACTCCACACCTCCTCCTAATTTCCACACTACAAATTCTCTGCATGATACACCACACATTGCCCTTAGACATGACATTTCCACTGACTCCAGCCTTCTTGTTGCAACATTCACTACCCATATAAGAGCATTAGTATAACTATACTCTCATCCCTATTTGCATCCATGGACAAAATTCTTTGTCTCCAAAGACTCCTCAGTGCACCACTCACCTTTTTTCCCTCGTCAATTCTATGATTCACTTCATCTTTCTATGAAAGATAATTTCAGAATGATTTCGCAAAAATCACTCTACTTAACGAAAAAAATATATTTCATTGTGTTTGTTTATTATTAAATTATTGTAAACTTATCTAAAATATATTTAGCTGGAATAGGCTAAATTAAATTGCGCTTGTTATAATAAAGTTAGGTAAGTTTTCTAATTTTTTTTCGTACAAAATTATTAATTTTTACAATAATATATTTCATAAATAACATAAATGAAAAAAACATATCTTTAAATGTATAAGAGAAAATTTTAGAAAGGACTTAATTTTAAACGAGTTCTTGTTTGTTAATTGACCAATTTTACCTATTGAGCACGATGTATAATTATATATATATATATATATATATATATATATATATATATATATATATATATATAGTAAGTGTTTATGCACCTGGAGAAGAGAGAGGGATTTTGGGAAATGTTGAGTGAGTGTGGGGAGTTTTGAACCAAGTGAGAGAGTAATTGTGGTTGGAGATCTCAATGCTAAAGTGGGTAAAAATGTTGTGGAGGGAGCAGTAGGTAAATTTGGGGTGCCAGGGGTAAATGAAAATGGGGAGCCTTTAATTGAGCTATGTGTAGAAAGAGGTTTGGTAATAAGTAATACATATTTTATGAAAAAGTGGATAAATAAGTATACAAGGTATGATATAGCACGTAATGAAAGTAGTTTGTTAGATTATGTATTGGTGGATAAAAGGTTGATGGGTAGGCTTCAGGATGTACATGTTTATAGAGGGGCAACGGATATATCGGATCATTATTTAGTTGTAGCTACAGTTAGAGTAAGAGGTAGATGGTACATAAGGAAAATGGCAACAGCAAGTAAGAGAGAGGTGAAAGTGTATAAACTAAGGGAGGAGAAAGTTAGGGTGAGATATAAGCAACTATTGGCAGAAAGGTGGGTAAATGCAATTATGAACAGTGGAGGGGTTGAAGAGGGTTGGGATTGTTTTAAAAATGAAGTATTAGAATGTGGGGCAGAAGTTTGTGGCTATAGGAGGGTGGGTGCAGGAGGAAAAAGGAGTGAGTGGTGGAATGAAGAAGTAAAGGGTGTGATAAAAGAGAAAAAGGTAGCTTATGAGAGGTTTTTACAAAACAGAAGTGTTGTAAGAAGAACAGAGTATATGGAAAGTAAAAGAAAGGTGAAAAGAGTGGGAGAGAGTGCAAAAGGAGAGCAGATGAAAGAGTGGGAGGCACTGTCAAGAAATTTTGCAGAAATTAAGAAAATGTTTTGGAGTGAGATAAGTTAAGAGAGCCTAGGGATCGAATGGATTTGTCAGTTAAAAACAGAGTAGGGGAGTTAGTAGATGGGGAGCTGGAGGTATTGGGTAGATGGCGGGAATATTTTGAGGAACTTTTAAATGTCGATGAAAAAAGGGAGGCGGTATAACATCTTTTAGGAGTGAGGAAGAGCAGGATTTGAGTGTGGTGGATGTGCTTGAGGCATTACGTAGAATGAAAGGGGGTAAAGCAGGAGGAACTGACGGGATCATGACAGAAATGTTAAAAGCAGCAGGAGATATTGTGTTGGAGTGGTTGGTATTTTTGTTTAATAAATGTATGAAAGAGGGGAAGGTACCCAAGTATTGGCGGAGAGCGTGTATAGTTCCTTTATATAAAAGGAAGGGTGACAAAAGAGATTGTAAAAATTATAGGGGAATAAGTTTACTGAGTATACCAGGTAAAGTGTACGGTATGGTTATTATTGAAAGAATTAGAGGTAAGACAGGGGGTAGGATCGCAGATGAGCAAGGAGGTTTTAGAGTGGGTAGGGGATGTGTAGATCAAGTGTTTACATTGAAGCATATATGTGAACAGTATTTAGATAAAGGTAGGGAAGTTTTCATTGCATTTATGGATTTAGAAAAAGCATATGATAGAGTGGATAGGGGAGCAGATGTTGCAAGTGTATGGAATAAGTAGTAAGTTACTGAATGCTGTAAAGAGTTTTTATGAGGATAGTGAGGCTCAGGTTAGGGTGTGTAGGAGAGAGGGATGTGTTTTGTCACCATGGTTGTTTAATATATTTATAGATGGGGATGTAAAAGAAGTAAATGCTAGGGTGTTGGGGAGAGGAGTGGGATTAAATTATGGGGAATCAAGTACAAAATGGGAGTTGACACAGTTACTTTTTGCTGATGATACTGTCCTTATAGGAGATTCTAAAGAAAAGTTGCAAAGGCTAGTGGACGAGTTTGGGAGGGTGTGTAAAGGTAGAAAGTTGAAAGTGAACAAAGATAAAAGTAAGGTGATGAGGGTATCAAACAATTTAGATAAAGAAAAATTGGATATCACAATGGAGAGAGGGATTATGGAAGAAGTAAATGTTTTCAGATATTTGGGAGTTGACTTGTCAGCGGATGGGTTGATGAAGGATGAGATTAACCATAGAATTGATGAAGGAAAAAAGGTGAGTGGTGCGTTGAGGTATCTGTGGAGACAAAAAACGTTATCTATGGAGGCAAAGAAGGGAATGTATGAAAGTATAGTGGTACCAACATTCTTATATGGGTGTAAAGCTTGGGTTGTAAGTGCTGCAGCGAGGAGGAGGCTGGAGGCAGTGGAGATGTCCTATCTAAGGGCAATGTGTGGTGTAAATATTATGCAGAGAATTCGGAGTGTGGAAATTAGGAGGTCTGGAGTTACTAAAAGTTTTAGTCAGAGGGCTGAAGCGGAGTTGTTGAGGTGGTTTGGTCATTTAGAGAGAATGGATCAAAGTAGAATGACTTGGAGAGTGTATAAATCTGTAGGGGAAGGAAGGAGGGGTAGGGGGTCGTCCTCGAAAAGGTTGGAGGGAGCTGGTAAAGGAGGTTTTGTGGGCGAGTGGCTTGGACTTCCAGCAAGCGTGTGAGCGTGTTAGATATTAGTGAATGGAGACGAATGGTTTTTGGGACCTGACGAGCTGTTGGAGTGTGAGCAGGGTAATATTTAGTGAAGGGATTCAGGGAAACCGGTTATTATAGATTTAGGCGGACTTGAGTCCTGGAAATGGGAAGTACAATGCCTGCACTTTAAAGGAGGGTCTGGAATAGTGACAGTTTGGAGGGACTATTCTAAACTGTCGTATCTGAGCGCCTCTGCAAAGGCAGTGATTATATATGAGTGAGGTGATAGTGTTGAATGATGAAAGTATTTTCTTTTTGGGGATTTTCTTTCTTTTTGGGTCACCCTGCCTCGGTGGGAGACGGCCGACTTGTTGAAAAAAAATATATAGTATAAATATATATAATACAATATCTTATATAAGCTTGACCTTGAGTGGTGCCTCTTGGCTGCCTGGCAACCCCATTATTATGCCTGGCATAATAATACAAGCAAGCGACTCTTCAAGGGCTGATACCTTGATGCCAGTGAAACACTTAATACAAATTATTTGATGGAATGTAACTGCCTCATTTCTGAGGCGCCGTACGCTTCACGCAGTGAATGAAATGCTGGATGACCTATACGGTTTACAGCTTGTTTTTAAATAAAATAATATAACTGAAATGTAATTATGTACTGTATAAGCAAATAGGTATGTAAGTAAGCAAGTTTTATTCAGGTTAAATATAAGTACCAATGTTTTACAGTCTGTTCACCTTAAGAGGATACCTTGAGGCGGTGAAGACCCTCTTAATCCGAGGAATTGGACCTGCTTTTCCCTTCCATGGATCGAATCTAAAGAACATCCAACACTCTCTCTCTCCTTTTGGCCTCATTAAAGGGGATATTTTACCTTTTGTGAAATTCAAATTTTAGAACGAGGTGTTTTACCACAGCTTCCACTGGTAGTGCTGTGGTGTATATGTATTGATGGAGCGTGTCAGGTGGCCATCTGGTGGAACCTCTGATAGTGGAAATATTACCGGGGGTTGCCTGCGGATCCACGAATTGCAGCCGAAAACATATGACTCCTGGTATTCTTTCTGGTTTGCCTGCCGAAATTGTCAGCTGAATGGCGGCTACACAGTGCTACTGTCTAAAGAGACGGTTTTGCTATGCTTTGCTCATTTAATTCTGGAGGCGTCATCCTTGTGTTTACACCAGGAAAGGTAAGAGGTGGGCTACAGGGAACAATAACATTTACCTGTCTCAGCTGAGGTGACTGTGGTTCAGAGTAGGTATATGATTTCTCCTAATTTATTCTCGGAGCTGCTATCCTTCCCATTTTGATCTTATGATAAATTAGATTTTTTTTTTCCTGCTGAATTCTAATTGACTGCTACATCCTCTACCAACTCCTGCATGGCCACGGATTCTCATAAGAAACCCCGTACCCGTGTTCTCTCTGACCCCTCAAGATACCTCAGACCTTGACCATTGAACCGACTTCACCTACTACTCAACAACGATTCACAGATCGCCCGTGCGTCAAAGGGCAGAGTGGCTCAAGCCATCTGCCTAGAGATAACTGACATGTTTTTATTGTAAATAAGGAATCCCGAAGTATGCTTTAATAACCGCATGCTTCCACAAGAACCCATGACCAGTTACAATATCAATATTGATCACAGTGCCTACTTCCACCCTCTCATAATGAAGGATATGCCTCACCAATGATGCTGACTCAGCCGTTAAATTAATGTTTCTCCACACCATAAGCAGGACCCCAGCGACTGTACATTCTATCCTCAGTTAATGACTGAACTTTTGTCATCCCTCCCACGGTCGTATAACAGACTCTACTGACTGAACTTTAGAGACAATACCAGATTAATATAACTAAATTGACAGTCATTGGTCATACTCTTCATCCATCAGCATACACAGCAGGTCAGTGCTTGTTCCTTGATGCTGGTGAGGGGCTCTTGATCTAAGGAATTGGACTCTCCTCCCCTTCCCAGGATCGAGCATGATTGCCTATCATTCTTCAGAGGCTGTATGGTTTCTTTTGGTTTAGTGATTCCTCTGATTATATTAATAATACTTTCATTCCGTGGATCAAATTTGGTTACCTCCCTTTCAATAATAATAATAATATACATATGTAATATTATCAGTACTGTATGTTAAATGGGATGAAGACATCAGGTGTACTGCAAAGCATTCTACTTAAAAGAACTTTAATTAAGCCTTTCTCTCTTCCTTCAAAGTACTTTAAGCTATCATCTCTTTTCTCAAAGTAATTTGAGCCATCCTCTCTTCCTCCAAAGTACTTTAAATCATCATCTCTTCCCTCAGAGTTTAGCGCTTAGTTTTGATTATAATAAAAAATATCTTCCCTCAAAATACTCTTAAGTCATCCTCGTGGCTTGGTTGGAAATATCCACAGCTCACATTGATAGTTCGGGATTGATCCCCGGCACGGGTGAAACGTTGGACATGTTCCTTACATCTGCTGCCCCTATTTACCTAGCAGTAAGTAGGTACCTGGGTGTTAACCGACAGTTGTGGATCGCATCCTGGAGGATAAAATTAACTTACCCTGCCCGAAATGCTCTGCATAACCAGGGGCTTTCTATAAAGTATATCATCCATGTCAGCTAGGTCTGTATAATTTGTATTATGTTCTTAATATTAATGAAGATCATCATCATTATTACAATTATTGTTCTTTGGTACTTTAAAGTGAGTGTGTCTAACAAAGTAAACATAAGGTCGCTGAAATTATCAAGTCCATTAATATAAAGCACCTATATGAAAAACAGTACAGAATGGGACAAATATCAAGAGAACAAACAAAACGCTACTCATCAAACCTAACGAGTCTGATAAGAAGGTCAAAAAAACTACTATGAGAACAGATTACATAACTTAAAAGGTGATATAAAAAAGACCTGGAAAACCCTATCTGAAATTCTAGGAACAAAAAAGATATCCACAAACAGAACAATCAAACTAACAAAACCAGATGAACCCCTACTCCCACCTATTGAAACAGCAAACAAACTCAATGATTTCTTCTCCACCATAGGTAAAAAGCTGGCAAGCAAAATCCCAAGTTCTAATACTCCACCTAACGACTATCTCACTGGCACCTATCCGAACACACTATTCCTAGCCCCAACCAACCCAATAGAAGTTTCACTTATAATCAACACATTAAAAAACAAAGCAGGTGACCTAAATAACTTACCACCTTATATATACAAAAAAGCCTCTCAAGTTCTCTCACCAATTATTGCAACACTTTTTAACAAATCGATTGAATCCTCTACCTTCCCATCAATACTCAAAATAGCGAGGGTCACCCCAATACATAAGGGAGGAGATCAAGCAGACCTGAATAACTACAGGCCGATATCTAACTTACCCCTTCTCTCCAAAATCTTTGAAAAATTAATTCATAGACAAATATATTCCTACCTCACCTCCAACAACGTACTCAACCACTGTCAATTTGGATTCAGGCCTAATAAAAATACAAATGATGCCATTATACACATGTTAGAAATAATTTACACCGCCCTGAGAAAAAAGAAATCCCAGTGGGAATCTTCATTGATTTACGTAAAGCTTTTGATACAGTTGACCATGATCTGTTACACTTAAAATTATCGCACTATGGTATAAGAGGACTCCCTAAACTACCTAAAATCATACCTTAGCAACAGAAACCAATATGTGTACACAAATGGAGCTAGCTCCACCGCGCAAACTATTACCGTAGGTGTCCCACAGGGAAGTGTTCTTGGCCCACTACTCTTTCTCATTTACATTAACGACCTACCAAATGCATCTCAACTACTCAAACCCATACTTTTTGCAGATGACACTACATACGTTATCTCTCACCCAAGCCCAGACACACTAGCCAACACTGCAAATACTGAATTGCAGAAAATATCTACCTGGATGATGACCAACAAACTTACTCTCAATATTGATAAAACCTATTTTATCCAGTTTGGGAACAGAGCTACAAACGCACCACTTAACATAATGAT